>PVIU01007359.1:0-92488 GCA_004026605.1 Ondatra zibethicus
CCTTTCTTCAAAGATTTAAAGTTCTTGTCTTACAAGTCTTCCACTTGTTTGGTTAGAGTTACTTGGAGATATTTTATGCTTTTTGTGGCTATTGTGAAGGGTGTTGATTCTCTGATTTCTTCCCCAGCCCTTTTATCATCTGTGTACAGGAGGGCTACTGATTATTTTGAGTTAATCTTGTATCCTGCTACATTACTGAAAGTGTTTATGAGTCGTAGAAGTTCCTTGGTGGAATTTTTGGGATTGCTTATGTAAACTATCATATCATCAACAAACAGTGAGAGTTTGACTTCTTCCTTTCCAATTTGTATCCCCTTGATCTCTCTTTGGTGTCTTATTGCTCTAGCTAAGACCTCAAGAACTATATTGAATAGATACGGAGAGAGTGGACAAGGTTGTTTTGTTCCTGATTTCAATGGGATCGCTGGGAGTTTCTCTCCATTTAGTTTGATGTTGGCTGTTGGCTTGCTGTATATTGCCTTTATTATGTTTAGGTATGTTCCTTGTATCCCTGCTCTCTCCAAGACCTTTATCATGAAGGGATGTTGTATTTTGTTGAAAGATTTTCAGCATCTAATGAGATGATCATGTGGTTTTTATCTTTCAGTTTGTTTATATGGTAGATTATGTTGACAGATTTTCCTATGCTGAACCATCTCTGCATCTCTGGGATGAAGTAGACTTGATCATGGTGGATGATGGTTTTGATGTGTTCTTGGATTCAATTTGCCAGTATTTTATTTAGTATTTTTACATCAATGTTCATGAGTGAGATTGATCTGTAATTCTCTTTCTTAGTATTGTCTTTCTGTGGTTTGGGTATCAGGGTAATTGTAGCCTCATAAAAAGAGTTTGGCAATGTTCCTTCTGTTTCTGTTTTGTGGAATAATTTGAGGAGTATTGGTATCAGTTCTTCTATGAAAGTCTTGTAGAATTCTGAGCTGAAACCATCTGGTCCTAGGCTTTTTTTGGTTAGGAGCCTTTTGATGACTGTTTCTATTTCTTCAGCAGTTATAGGTCTGCTTAATTTGCTTATCTGGTCTTGATTTAATTTTGGTAAGTGATATTTATTCAGAAAGTTGTCTATTTCCTTTAAGTTTTCCAATTTTGTGGAGTACAGGTTTTTGTATTATGACCTGATGAGTCTCTGTATTTCTTCCGTGTCTGTTGTTATGTCCCCCTTTTTCATTTCTGATTTTGTTAATTTGGATATTCTCTTTCTGCCTTTTAGTTAGTTTGGATAAAGGCTTGTCTATTTTGTTGATTTTCTCGAAGAACCAACTCTTTGTCTCCTGATCCTTTGTATTTTTTTCTTTGTTTCTATTTTGTTGATTTCAGCTCTCAATTTATTTTCTGTTGTCTAGTTCTCTTAGGTGAGTTTGCTTCTTTTTGTTCTAAATTTTTCAAATGTTCTGTTAATTCAGTAGTGTGTGATTTTTTCAGCTTCTTTATGTAGGCATTTAGTGCTATGAACTTTCCTCTTAACACTGCTTTGTGGTCATTTTCATTGAATTTTAGGAAGCCTTTAATTTCTTCCTTTATTTCTTCCTTGACCTATTGATGATTCAGGTGAGCATTGTTTAATTTCCATGTCTTTGTGGGCTTTCTGAAATTAGTATTGCTGTTGACTTCTAGTTTTATACCATGGTGACCTGATAAGGTACATTGGGTTATTCCAATTTTTTTTTTGTATTTTTTGAGGTTTGTTTTGTTACTGGGTATGTGGTCAAATTTTGAAAAGGTTCCATGAGGTGCTGAGAAGAAGGTATATTCTTTTCTGTTTGGATGGAATATTATATAGATGTCTGTTAAGTCCATTTGAGTCATAACATCTGTTAGTTCCCTTATTTCTCTGTTCATTTTTTGGCTGACTGACCTGTCCAGTCATGAGAGGGGAGTGTTGAAGTCTCCCACTATTAGAGTGTGGGGTTTAATGTTTGTTTTAAGCCTTAGAAGTGTTTCTTTTACATATGAAGGTGCCCTTGTGTTTGGGGCATATATGTTCACTATTGGGATTTCCTCTAGACGGATTTTTCCTGTGACAAATATGAAATGACCTTCTTTGTCTTTTTTGATTGATTTTAGCTTGAAGTCTATTTTGTTAGATATTAGGTCCTTTTGATTGAAAGATTTTTTCCCAACCCTTTACTCTGAGACGATGTCTGTCTTTGAGGTTGAGATGTGTTTCTTGTATGCAGAAGAAGCATGGTTTCTGTTTTTGTATCCAATCTGTTAGTCTGTGCCTTATTATAGGTGAGTTGAGTCCATTTATATTAAGGGATATTAATGACCAGTGATTTATATCTCCTGTTAATTTAGTTTTCATTGTTGGTGATGTTAATTTGTGCATTTTTTCCCTTCTTTGGGATTTGCTGCTATGAGACCATCAATTGTCTGTGTTTTTGTTGGTGTAGCCAACTTCCCTGGGTTGGAGTTTTCTTTCCAGTATTTTGTGTAGGCTGGGTTTGTGGTTAGGTATTGGTGAAATCTAGATTTGTTCTGGAATATCTTGTTTTGTCCTTCTATGGTGATTTTAAAGTTTTGCTGTGTATAGTAGTCTGGGCTGGCATCCATGGTCTCTTAATGCCTGCATAATGCTTGACCATGACCTTCTGGCTTTCATTGTCTCAATGAGAAGTCAGGTGTAATTCTGATAGGTTTACCTTTTTATGTTACTTGGGCTTTTTCTTTTGCAGCTCTTAATATTCTTTCTTTACTCTGTATGTTTACTGTTTTGATTATTATATGGTGAGAGGACTTTTTTTTGATCCAGTCTATTTAGTGTTCTGTAAGCTTCTTTATCTTCATAGGCATATCTTTCTTTAGGTTGGGAAAGTTTTCTCCTATGATTTTGTTAAATAAATTTTCTGTGCCTTTGAGTTAAACTTCTTCTCCATCTTCTATACCTATTATTCTTAGATTTGACCTTTTCATGGTATCCCATATTTCCTGGATATTTTGGGTTAAGCTTTTGTTAGAGTTAATGTTTTCTTTAACTGATGAGTCTATGTCCTCTATTGTATCTTCACTGCTTGAGATTCTCTCTTCCATCTCTTGTATTCTGTTGTTCATGCTTGTGTTTGTGGTTCGTGATCATTTTCTTATCATATCTGTATCTATAATTTTCTCTCCTTGTGTTTTCTTTATTGTCTCTATTTCAGCTTTCAAGTCTTGAATAGTTTCTTTCATATGTTTGATTGTTTTTTCTTTTTTTTTTTAAGGAATTTGCTGATGTCTTCCAATGTTTTGTTTGTCTTTCCCTCCATTTCTTTAAGGGAATTTCTCATTTCCTCTTTAAGAGTTTCAAACATTCTCTTGAAGTTATTTTTTAGGTCATTTTCTTCTGCTGCACCTATATTTGGTTGTTCAAGTCTTGCTGTTGTAGGATCTTTAGGTTTTACTGGTGATTGTTGCTCTTTGTGGTGTTGTGTGTGTTCTTACCTTTTCTACTCATCTTTTCCTCTAATAGGTGTGGTTGAAGCTGTCTGAGATTCTGTTGATTAATCTTCTGGGTGTCAGTGAATCCAAATCTCAGATGGTTGTTCCTCGCGGTATAGTCAGTGCCACAGTTCTAGTTACCCCGTTGGTTACTCCATGTTCCTGGAGAAATCTCAGCACTCCTGTTCTTTGCTCTATTCCCTTGGAGTTTTCTGCCTCAGGCCTACTTTGGCCTATGTTACTGGCTTTGACCTGTTTCTGTAAATCCTGGTCTGGATCCCCTCCTGAAGAAGTCCGTGGCTTAGAGTTGGTCCTGCAAAGGTCTCTGGCTCCGGTGTACTGCTTCAGAGTTCCCACGCTCAGGTGCGCCCAGAACCGCAGAGGACCTGGCTTAGGCTTACTTCCTTAGAGGTCCTAGACTCACACTTGAGCCCACAGAGGTTTCAGGTTCCTGCCTATTCCCTTTGATATCCCAGATCAACGCCCAGACCCACAAAGGTCCTGGCTCAGGCCTACTCCCTCTGAGGTCCCAGACTCATGCCTGGCCCTGCAGAGATCTCTGGTTCATTCCTACTCCTTGGGAGGTACCAGATTCACACCCATACTGGCAGAGGTCCTGGCTCAGGTCTAGTCCCGGGAGGTCTTAGACTCATGCCCAGACCCACAGGGGTCCTGGCTTAGGTCTACTCCCTTGGGCCTACTTCCTATGAAAGCCCAAAGTTATACAAAACACCAGACTTTCATGTTCCAGCAAGGTAGTAAGAGAAAGAAGGCTTCTGGGACAAGCAAAGCCAAGCTAGATCTGGCTACACTTTTTCATGGGTGGGAAAAGCAATGCAGCAATGAGATGAAAGAAGAAATTAAGGAATAAAGATACATCCCAACACACACACCACAAATATAAACCATAAGGTATTGGATGTGGCCTAATCTTATTCTAGAACTGTATTTTCCTGCATGGAACACAGAACAAGGACCAAAGAGTTCTAGAGTGTTTCAGTATTGCATTAGGCTAAAAGGAATTTATGTAGCATTTACTTTTATTCAATCCCATTACTTTGGAATACTTTTCCCATTCTCTTCCTTCATCAACCATTCTGTGGCTTTTCCTCTTCATTCTCAGATCCTAGTCCCAGTAGCTCCTTTTTTAACTTGGGCTTTTGGCATTTCACCTTCATAGAATCCATGCCTCCACTTTACATATGAAACAACTAACCCTACATTAGCTATCCCTTCTCACGAGAGACTCAAAATCCTTCAAGTATTTGATTTTATTTTTAAAACATAAGTTAGATGTTTCAATTTGTAACTACAATGCCACAGTTAATGTCTTAATATGATGCCAGTCACTTATGAGCTCTGCTGGTAGAAAGGTAGAAATCCTGGCATGGTGGGTCATGCCTATCATTCTAGCACTTGGAAGGTTAAGGCCGGAGGGTCAGGAGCTAAAGGTCATTCTCAAGCTACATAGCAAGGTTGAGGCTAGCCTAAAGTACACGAGAGCATACTTCAAAAAATAACAAACAAATCGAAATTCTGTGCATTACCATGTGTGTTAGAGTATGACAGAAGCTCTCTTCTAACTAGCCTGGTATTGTCAGCTGTGATTACCATGTTCCTTCAGGAGCTGATGGACTGAGATGAAACGGAGAGAACACAGATGTTCACATCAGACTCCAAAGTGCCTGAGATCACTAATCTTAGTCTATGGCCTTGGACAGGTATTGAATTTCTTTATGTTTTCTCATCTGTAAAGTAGAAACTTACTTTGCAGATTTGAAATGGAAATAGTCTAAGGCTTGGTACCTAAAGGTGTTCAATAAGCAGAACATATTGGCTCTTATTAGACATCAATTTTTTGTCCTTCTTGCAGCTTTCTGTCTTTCCTATACCAGCCATAGTTAATTATGGCTTCAAGAGCTATGAAGAAGCCATGGAAGTGACATTATGGGTAAGATTTCTAGTGTTTTTACATTTAAATTAATTTGTGGTAATTTTGTGCAGTTTTGTTCTATCTCCTTGTATCCATGACTTCTGCGATACCTTTTCACACTAAGACATGGATGTAATATATTATTTCTTATGGTTCAGAACAGAGTATTAAAATAGAAGCCTAAAAGTCGCCATGACATCATCACCTTCATCACCTCAACTAAAAGTCAGACATCATGAAGAAACAAAACTACTCACTGAAGAGAAGCTAACTGAAGACGCCTGGGTGTGTGCAGCTGAGCACTGAAGGAATGCCCAGCTGTACCTGTGTTGACCTTAAGATGTTGCCTTGATGCCTTGTAGTTGCTTCAAGTTTGGAATTTTGGCTCCATGTATGAACATCAAAAGCAAAATGATATGTAAATTATCCCTCTCCAAGAAGACAAGGTATTATGGTAGAATGTGACATTCAGCAGAAGCCCAATGAAGGGGCTTTAGTTCCATTTCTGACATTTGGTATTATAGGATCTTGAACAAGTCGGTTACTGTTTCTCAGTTTGTATTGACCCATTTCATAAGATAGCTATGGGGAGCAAATATATGTGTGATGGATGGTGGGCCTTGATTATAGTCAACCTGTAATGATTCAAAGTCATCCAGAAGATAAGCTTCTGGCTGTGTCTGTGAGGGAATTGCAGAGGTTCATATGAGGTAAGGAGACTTGCCTTGAATGTGGGGGACGCTCTCCCCTGGGCTGGGACCTTGCACTGAATCAATAGGAAAAAGCACATGGAGCCCCGGCATTGATTTCTTTCTGCATCCAGACCGCAGACACAATGCGACCACCTGCTGCCAGGCATTCCTTGTTACAAATGACAAAGGTGTCCCTTTAAACTGTGAGCTAAAATAAATTCTTCTCCATAGAGTTGCTCTTTGTCTGATATTTTGTCACAGCAAGAAAATTACTCAGTGCAGTGTGTAAAGGAGACTTAAGCACTGTATGAAAGCAAGCGTCACCGGTCAAACCTGCTTACTGCTTCTCTGAAATCCTTCCTGAGAACAAGACTAAATAACAAAAACTTGCCTGCACCAATGTGGACAGGTGTCAGTCACTGCATTAAGGTCTTGAATTGTTAAAAAGGAAATCTCTCTCTCTCTCTCTCTCTCTCTCTCTCTCTCTCTCTCCTCTGTATGTGTGTGCATTCATAGAAACAAATACTCATGATAAAATACATGGACCACATAAACAAATCCCATAAGTGGTCATGATAAATGCTGAGAGTTGATTGGGGCCTGACTGAGGAAGACAGGTGGTGTTCTGGGGAGGGTGCGTGTGTTGTGTGAGAGGTGTTTATTGAGGGAATCTGTGTTAAACAGAGATATTACAGTTAAAATTTTTACTAGTATTTTGAACAAGAAAAATCTTGAGCTTTATAGACAGTTGAATTTTTTATAGTAAGTCACGTAGCATACATTACCCATCTTGTGAATTGTAGAGTAAAAACAAATAGGTTCTAAATATTTTTATTTTAGTGTGTGTGTGTGTGTGTGTGTGTGTGTGTGTGTGTGCGCGCGCGCGCGTGTGTGTGCGCGTGTGTGCGTGTGCGTGCGCGCAGGTATGCGTGAACATGACTGTGTGAAAGATAGAGGATAATTTGGGTGAAATGGGTCTCTCCTACCATGAGGATTCTGGGAATGGGAAGTGGAACATCAGGCTTGGTAGCAAGTTCCTTTACCTGATAAGCAATCTTTCTAGCCTTAAAAGTTTTAATACTTTTTGATAACTTCATGCCTCTCTTATAAGAGATACCTTGGTTTTAAGGATATCAAATTCTATCTATAGCACATTTTCAATTGTAAATTCAAGTATCATTTATCTGAACCCTGGCTTCCAGTCTACAGTATTAGCATGACTATCACAAAGTACTTTCCCCAGTATCCATGTGAATCAGATTTTAGAAGCATTCTAAACCTTAGCCATAATTATTCAGAATGGATTTTTAATTTACTGAAAGAGAAACAATATAATTTGTGCTAACAGGTGTGCTGTATGCTGTTGTGTGGAATGAGCCTGAGGAGAGGTGCCGTGAGTGGAGGGCTGCACATCAGAAAGACTGTTTTTACATGAGCGGAAACCTAGGCGACAAAAGGCGCTCTGGCCCCAAACTGGCACTCTGGCCTCAAACAGGCAATCTAATCCCCAAACCGGCACTCTGACCCCAAACCAGCAATCTAACCCCCAAACCAGCACTCTGACCCCAAACCTGCACCCTGACCCCCAAACCGGCACCCTGACCCCCAAACCGGCACCCTGACCCCCAAACCCGCACTCTTGCCACCATGTCCACGAACTGAGGGACAAAGCTCTGCAGCAAGGCTGGGGCTTTGAAAACGTCAATCATTCAGTGTGGTGACTTCCTGTGCGCCATTCCTTCTCCCTGCTTTCCTCTGTGATAACTGTTTTTCACCGCAGCATGAAGAAAGAGAGAGACAGTTCTTAGGTGTCACGGCAAAGGTTTGGTAAGGCAAACAGGTCAAAAACTAACGGTGGAAATAAGGTTTCGGAGGTGTGTTTCACTCTCTCCTTTCTCCCCTCTCTCCTACGGCTCTGAATAATCAAAAGTTGGCTATTCACAATGTTTCTCTTAAATGAGTTTCGTCTGTCCAAAATGTTTAGAGGGGTTAGCAAGGTGGTTGCAGTGGCAAAGACTGGGAACTGAATGAGCCAATTACATTTTTACAGACAAAAAGACCCACTTTTCCACATAAAGATTAAACAAACAAGAAATTCTGTTCCACTGAAACCCCAGCTAAAGGCACATAAAGTACCACCCTTATATTAAAAAAGGCATATTATATCAAGTCAAGTGAATGATTCAGAGTATTAAGATTTCATAGCTACACCATTTCTACAGAGGGCCTGATGTGCCTGGCTTTTATTTCTTTGAGCTTGAGAGTTTAAGAGCCCCAGACAGGACCAGGCCTTTCACACTATGCTCTCAATTGATTCCTGCATTGAAGTGCAGTGGAAGATTGTATGCAGTCGGTGATCACTCCACGCCACACACGACTACCCCTGGGGGAGCCCACTTCAAAAAAATAATTTAAGTTGGAATACTGAATATCCTATTCTTTTGCAAACTACAGTATATTTTAAAAAGGAATCTCATCCAAAATGATTAACACTTCCTACTGTTCGGGAAGAAAGCATGCCCTTTCAAACTAACAGCTGTGGATCATTAGCTCTCCACTGATGAGATATGTTTGATGAGTATTTTTCTTTCTAATTAAGAGATGAGATTCTCTATTTGACTGTCTCTTCAGAAAAAGTGAGGAAAATAATGCTGCCTACATGGAAAGTACATCTTCTACAGAACAATTATTTCAGGTTCCTTCTAGAAAATCCTTTCTCCCCCTTTTTCAACTCATTTCCCCCTAAACTTAACACACATTTCCAGTCTAGTCTTTACAGTATTAACCCATTTCCACCCAGTCTTTATCTTATAATGTTTTCCTGTTTGCCTCATCACTCAAAACTGTCCGTTTCAGTTAAGTAGAGGGCAGAAACATGAAAATTGCAAAATGCTTATATGATTACAAGAATTTTTTGCTTTTAGTAGAGAATTTTTGGCATGAGACTATTCCCTAATGTAAAAGGGGACTCAAAAAAGATGAATAATAGATTGTACTTTCTGATGCAATGATTAGATAAAAACTTCAGTTTTCTAAACCATGTTTTTAAATTGACTTTTAAAACTGATCATGATGATGAACTATTACAAGGAATCCTTTATCTCTACCAGCAGAGCTGGACATAAACATGGAAGCTACAGAATATATGCAAAGTGGGTCCTAAAATACTTTGTTTTCTTCTTGAAATGATTTCCAACAGATGTGCGAGGTGGTAAAACTCTTGTTTAGAAACTTGCTTGAAGAGTGTATCAGGAGGCTGGAAAGTGGCACTGTTTGTTGGTCTATCGGTCACCCCCTCCATCTCTTGCAACACGAAAAGAGGGGAGGAAGGAAGGAGAGCTGACTTTCAAAACTTAAACGCTTTCTTTAGCTAGAGTGTCTTTAGAAACATGTAGGATAATTTTATTTGCCAGCGAGTAGTGTAGGAAAGGGAATTAGTACATCAGTGTTTAGTGGGTGGGGCAGTACTGTGGATCACTGTGAAAATGGTGGGAAATTCCCACCCATTTAAGAATTTTCTGCACAAAATGCTCATAATTCCCTATAAAGAAACATTGACAGTTACTGTGTGGGCAGAGTATAGTTTATAATTAACTTAGAAAATATATACATTGTGTGTGTGTGTGTGTGTGTGTGTGTGTGTGTGTGTGTGTATACATCTCATTCTGGAACTCACAGTTAATGATAGCATCAAGACTGAGAGCTATGTGAAGATGCTATAAGAAAAGATACTATAATGATCATGTTTCAGTGTTTTTTACTTTTAATTCACAGAGACCACGTGTAGTAATGTCTTCATACTGGTTCAGTTCCTAAATGATGGCATGATTTACGGTTTCAGATTAAAGGGTTGAGATTAAGTCAGCAGTGAAGAAAAAGTGTGCCTGCTTGTCAGCCTCTGCGTAAAACATTCTCTCTGCCTACAGTGAGAAAATGCTCAGAGAAGAACCAGAGGGAAGCCACAAGGCTCATTTACTCTCTTTTGAGTTAAGTCCAGACCCACCACGTCACCAGAGTCTATGACTCTTCCTTAAGTGGCCAGATTGAGATACACTTGTCTCAGGTCTTTCTTTCCTGTTGGCTCCACTGAAGCTTCCTGCACCGCCTCCATCTGTCAAGGAAGACAACAGAGGCAAAGGGCATCTAACCACTGCAATAGCCTGATGTGGCAAGTCCGCTGTATATGTGTTGCTTTTATTGGTTAATGAATAAAGAAGCTGCTTTGGCTTGTGATAGGGTGGGAAAACTAAAATGAATGCTGGGAGAAAGCAGGTGGGGTCGGTGAGAAGCCATGGAGCTGTCGGAGCAGACAGACATGAATCTTTGCCCGGTAAGCCATAGCCACATGGCAGTACACAGATTAGCAGAAATGGGTTAATTTAAGATGTGAGAGCTAGCCGATAAGAAGCTAGAGATAATAGGCCAAGCAGTGATTTAATTAACACAGTATCTGACACATATAAGCCATAGACACAGCACCTGACACATACAAAGCATAGAAACAGCACCTGACACATACAAACCATAGACACAGCACCTGACACGTATAAACCATAGACACAGCACTGGACACATATAAACAATAGAAACAGCACCTGACACATACAAACCATAGATACAGCACCTGACACATACAAACCATAGAAACAGCACCTGACACATACAAACCATAGAAACAGCACCTGACACATACAAACCATAGACACAGCACTGGACACATATAAACCATAGACACAGCACCGGACACATACAAACCATAGAAACAGCACCTGAGGACTCCTATGAAAAGGGGACCAAAGTGCCTGTCAACTAATGGGTACATAATCACACAGGTTTCTGGATGGAAATATTATACCAATAGAAGCTGCCTGTACAAGATTTGGGTGGTTATTTAGATCTTTTCTCTTCAGCTTGCAAGTTGGACTGATGTGTTATTTTTATCAAAGTCAGCGATAAAAAGCTCTGGATTTCCTTTGAGATGCCAAAAACTCCAAAAGGAAAGCTCTGAGCATGTCCACTTTGACATCATATCAATCACACATGCATAACTGAGAGAGGTGTGAGTTTAATGTTACTCATATACGGATGTAGAATGAAGGTAATGAATGCTTATAGTGGCCTGGGGAATATTGATCCTTAGAGGTCCCTTTTATGAGAATTAATCCTTCAGGTATTGGTTTTAAGGTCTGCCACAACATCAAAGACAGGCATTTTAATTTTTGTTAGTCATAGAAATTTGGCACTCAAAATCAGGTGGCAGGAAATTAATATTTGGTATCCCAGATAACACATGCACTTTGCTTAAAATGACTAAATATGGAGAATGGGGAAGGTAAGCACTTATTTCACCCCCAAGGGGTTATTGTAGCAAATCATCATCACTTCAAACACTAAAACAAATCAAGAATTTGTTAAACCAATTTTGGCTTTACTCAAGAATAGTTGTATTTGGTAAATCTGGAATATTCTTTAACTATGCTTTGTAGACACTCGTGGATCCAGGAAGTATGGCATATCGCAGATAGATGTGCATTGGGGAGGTCGGCTCCTTAAGTATTTCCTAACTGTATCTGATGTAGTTGAGTAATTTTTAGTTGTTCTTTTACACCTCCAATGCCAGGGAAACTGTCATTTTCATCTTCATGGTATTCAAGTGATTAAGTCATGTTCTGAGAACATGTCTTATCTTGAAGTTCTTAACCTACTAGCAAATAAAGTGATTTCTTAAATGTGAGCATGGTCTTAAGGATAATCTCTAACTTACTTGCTCTCTGTTTTCCGCAGTGCTCTGAAGATTCATTGAACTCAGTTATACACAATTATCGTCTAAAGAAATGAATCTGCTGTCGTCACCGTTTGTGAAGCAGGTTGTTGGTCAATTCCCCTTCCTGTGTATGTAAATGCTGTATCTAGGTACGTACATTCCTCACCAATGTTTGCTGATGTACAAAATGTTCAATCTATCCTAAGCTCAAAAGTTGGCTTTAAATCTGTCTCCGTTATGAACAGGTACAATATTTAAGGCAACAGCTGGCACTTCAGTTGCTCATAGGAGGAAACTCCCTCTGTTCTATAAATGGTGCCAGGAAATAGGATGCTGTGCTATCTAACGAGCCAAATGCGTGTTCCTGAAGTCTGTGATACACTTTACTTTAAAAATTAGACCTGTAGTCTTTATGTCCTCATTTCTAACTCACTAAGCAGGAATGCCTCTACAATAGCAGACGATCACTGCGGGGCTTCCTTCCAGGAGCTGCTTGCAAAGGGGAGCACCCTGCCAAGTTCTGTGATGCTCAGTACCATTCTGACTCATTTCCACTCAAATTATTTCACTCAGATTTATTCAGCTTATCATGATTCTCTTTCCTAGGCTACTTATTTTTGATCTCTCTTTTTAATCCTTTACGATATAACTTGCAGTTATTGTTGATTATTCATTGTCTATACTTAATGTCTTCGTTTTACTTTTAAAATTACACAGCCAAAATCAGAAAAGAATGTTTTTAGATTCTCAAACTCTTACGTAGATCTAAAACCTAATAATATCAGATGTCTCCGCTATCTCACCAGCTTCTAAAGCTCCATCTCCCACTCTGTCTTATAATTTTCTAATTTTCTCCTTCAGTGGTCTCATTCCCCCAATCCCTCTGTTCTGGAAAAACTTCAAGAGTTATGTTTAGCAGCTCTAGCTATGTCTGAACATATCTCTTTGCAATTCAAATAATCATCTTCGGCTGACTTTAACAGGCTTCTTTACTCCATTCCATCTTTTACCCTTGCTGCGTAATGTTTACTGGGGAATCTTTCTCCCATTGCTTAACAGGTCTTAGAGGTCTCGTTACTGCATGGGAAACCTAAAGGTGTGAACACTCTGAGCACATCTCTCTTGGCTATTTTCCAAACCTCCAAGCATTTTTCTTCAATGCAATGGTGCTTGTGTTTCAGTGGTAACAGAACTTATCAGAGAACACTAGTTTAGACAGCAAGCAAGCTGAACTCCAACTGTTCCAACAGCCTGACTTTTACAGGGAAAGGAAAGGCCCACGGCCAAGACCACTGAGATGAGCAGGTATTTTTAGTTCACTTGTAGGCCAGCTCTAATGTAATTCTGAAATGTTTTCTTCAAACCCAAGCCGACTTTTCCAGGGCTGTCCAAATCTGTTTTCTTTTATAGCAAGTACAAATTCTTGGAGCAAAGGAAGCGTGCAGATCATTCACAGTGCCTCTGCATGGCTATGGTGTTGATGCCCAATGGCTCAAATTAGTCCCCCAGACAGATGAGCGCATTGTAATTAGCTCTTGTCAAACTGTTAGAAATAAAAAAATGATTTCCAGTGTAATAAAACTTACACAAAGGAAAATCTTTCCTATCATTTTCAGCCAAAATAGTTCCAGTAATGGCTTATAGCTTGCCGCCCTCAGCTCTGAAGGAAGCCACTGAGCTCTCGGGAAAGGTGTCAGTTCACTGACGTTAGGTGAGACATGTATTATCTCTCAGGCATTTTTGTTGTTGCAGTAGATTGCCTGTAAAATCTCATTCCAATAAATGACCTGTCAGGATTGGACATACTCTGTAGGGCCACACAGTACAGAACTATGGTTCTCAAGCAGGATTCACGCTTCTCTGACTATTTTGTCAGTACATTTTCTAGGCTTTTACGATAAGTGTATTGCTATGATGAACTCTGTTGAATAATTAAAATTGCAGTATATTTAAACAAGAGAGGGCATTGATCAGTTTTATTCATATGGACCATCTTGGGTACCAAGCTCTTGTATGACGATAATTAGTGTCTTGCTGGAAGTGTCATCTGGATACACACTATCGGAGCAGTGACTCAAGGGATGGTTCCGATTGATCTTTATTATAAGGAGTTCCAGCACACTGGAATTTAAAATCTTCTCAAGGAAAAATACAGGTTAGAATAGACAGGTGGCTAACTTAGAAAGAGAGTTTAAGTACTAACCAGGATGTGGTACAACATGAAACTCTCAGGTTATAGCCAAAATGTTATTCACTTCTTCGTGCCCCTTAGACTCACCCAGAGATATGGCAGGGTTTACTTGTAGGAATGAGTAGGGGGCATAAATGAGTCTACATTTCAAAATCATAAATTACTGTATTAAAATGTTAATAAAAATAGGTGATAGAATTAAAATCTTTTGAAGAAAATGTAGTGTCTTTGGGGCAGGAAAGAATTTACATATATAGCAGTTAAAGCAATCTCTCTGTCTTTGTTCTCTTCCCCCCTCCTCTCTTCTCCTTATTCTCTCTCTCTTTTTTTTTCTCTCTCTCTCTCTCTCACACACACACATATAATGTGTATATCTCATGTACACATATATGATTTAAACATGTTACCAAAGAGAATATATGCATAAGCATGTGAAAAGATGTTCAACATCATTAATGGCTAAAGAAACGCAAACTGAAGCACACTGAGATACTATTCCCAGCCATTAACTTAGCTATAATCAAACAAAAATGACAAAATCTATGATGAAGCTATAGAGAAACTAGAGCCCTCATACCTTCTTGATAGAGATGCATAATACTGAGCTACTGTGAAAACGTTTTGGTAATTTCTTTTAAAATAAATTTACTTATTTTACATCCTAGCTACCGTTTCCCCTCCCTTCTCTCTTCCTAGTCCTCCCCACACCCACCCTTTTTGTTCTCATCACCCTAATCCACTTTTTCCTTTGTTTCTGTTTAGGAAAGGGCAGGTCTCCCATGAGTATCAACAAAACATGGCATTTCAAGTTTCAGTAAGACTAAACACCTTCCCATGTATTAAGGCTTGGCAAGGTGACCCAGTATGAGGAGTTAGGGTTCCAAAAGCCAGTAAAAGAGTTGGAATGTAGGAGGAGGCCACTAGTTAGTTCCCGGCTGCTCAGCCCCGAAATAATCACACAGAAACTGTATTAATTAAATCACTTCTTGGCCCTTTAGTTTTAGCTTCTTATTGGCTAACTCTTATATTAATTTAACCCATTTCTATTAATCTGTGTGTCACCACAAGGTCGTGGCCCACCAGCAAAGTTTCAGCACATCTATCTCTGGCAGCGGATCCACGACATCTCCCTGACTCAGCCTTCCTTCTCCCATCATACAGCCTAGCTTTCCCTGCCTAGTTCTGTTCTTCCCTGCCACAGGCTTAAAACAGTACTTTATTCATTAACCAATAAAAGCAACACACAGACAGAAGGACCTCCTACACCATTGGAGATGCCCCTATTCCCACTGTTAGGAGTCCTACAAGAGGACTAAGTTATACAATTGTAACACATGTATGGTGTAGGATGTCCTTCTGTATTTCTGTTGCCTTCATTGGTTGAATAAAGAGACTGCCTTGGCCTTTTGATAGGGCAGCCCTTAGGTGGGGGGAGTAGACAGAACGGAATTCTGGGAGAGAGAAGGCAGAGTCAGGGAGAGCACCCGCCATGAAGCTGCCAGGTCAGACACGCTGAATGTTTCCCAATAAGCCACGACGACTTGTGGTGATACACAGATTATTAGAAATGGGTTAAACGAATATGTGAGAGTTAGCCAATAAAAGGCTAGAGCTAATGGGCCAGGCAGTAATTAAATGAATACAGTTTCTGTGTAATTATTTCGGGACTTAAGATGGGCAGTGGGACCAAAATCAGGCCAGTGGCCGGGATCTGGGCAGCGGGATCCAGCCCGCTCCTCCTCATGCAACACATGTGCAAGTGCTCAGGTCAGTTTCATGCAAGCTCCCCGGTTGCTCAGTCTCTGTGAGCACCTATGAGCCGTCACCAGTAATTTCTTAAAAGAGCAAAGGTAAATTTTAACCAACCATTCCTGTGTATCTGTCCCCAAACCTGAACACATCAGGCCTTGGACTTGCCCATAAATGTTCACAGCAGCATGATTCATAAGTGTCTCCAAAGAGAAACAGTGAAAATGATTATCATGGTGAATGGGTAGTCAAAATGCACAGACTACACACACTAAGCTAAAATCATGACTACAGCAAAGGATATGTACCTTAAATGTCACGGATCCAAAAATATATGAAATCTTTCAAGTAAAAGAAATCAGATAAAAAGAACATATGATCTATTTGTTCTAAATGCACAGAAAAGGCAAATTGCTGGGGATAAGGAACAGAAGAGTGGTCACTGGGCACTGGGCACAGAAGAGTGGTCATTGGGCACAGAAGGGTGGTCACTGGGCACTGGGCACAGAAGAGTGGTTACTGGGCACTGGGCACAGAAGAGTGGTCACTGGACACAGAAGGGTGGTCACTGGGCACTGGGCACAGAAGAGTGGTCACTGGACACTGGGCACAGAAGAGTGATCACTGGGCACTGGGCACAGAAGAGTGGTCACTGGGGACTGGGCACAGAAGAGTGGTCACTGGGCACTGGGCACAGAAGAGTGGTCACTGGGCATTGGGCACAGATAGTAGCTATAGTTTGGCAAGAGGCAGCCTTTTGATGTGATAAGCTTAATCATATATTTTTATTTATGCGTATGAGTGCTTCATCTGCATGTGTGCATATGTACTTGTGTGTGACTGGTGCCCATGGGGGCCAGAGAGGGCACTGGCTCCCTGGAACTGTTGTTATAGAGAGTTGTGAGCCAGATGTGGGAACCAGGAACTAAACGTAGGTTTTCCATAACAGAAGCAAATGCTCTTAACTGACAAGCTATCTCTGCAGCCCAGTGAAATGACAAATTTTTATCAAGCTAAATTCCAGTACAAGTAATTAAGAGAAAGTAGGTTGAAGTAACAAATGGCCACATTTTCAAAACATCTAAAATGCTAGTGATGACACTATCCCTTTATGATTCTCTAAGGGGAGGCTCTTCATTTGAGTTCAGAGGAGTATCAGAATGATTACTAACAAACAGCTAAAGCAAGTATCAATATCGGCCACTAATTATAACCAGAATAACAGATTCTACAGGCAGGTGAGGAAATGGAGCAATGCAATGCTTCCACCTTCAACTGAAACAGTCGCAAGACTGTCTCTACATTCTCATGCAAAATTTGAGCAACCTTGAAAAAACACAATAAAACAGTTTTCTCAGTCCCTGAAAAGCACACCACCACCACAAAACTGACAAGGAGAACTCGGCTTGAAATGGGAAGAGAGTCAGAAAAAGAAAGACCACTTAGATTAACATCCTGAAAGAAAATAGGTCAAATAAAACAAACAAAAGCAAATCTTGGCACAGCAGGGTGGGAAGCGAGCTTGCAGGTTCACCTTCCGTGGCCAGAAGACAGCACTCAGGTGAATATGGTGGCTTTTGATGTCTTCTTACATGGAAATCATGTTGGGAACCATTTCATTTGAGTCTTAAGTTGGGATTTCATTGCAGTCCTGTGAGCTCTAGTGCCAAGTCACCTGGAATACCACCTATCAGGAAATAAAACTGACCTCCTATATCCACCCACAAATAAAGAAGAAAAACATGTTTGAGAGGATTTGTTTCATTTTTCTGGTCAGCAACAGTCAGCAACTCCCTTTGGTTGGCTGGGTTTGTTTTGCTCAGTATACTGCATCAAGAGAACAGAAGTGAAGACTGCTGAACACAGCAGGGAGAGAGAAAGAAATCTGAGAACCACTTCCAACCGTTTTTATGAGAGCACTTCTTAAACCCTTGGATAATCCTGCATTTTCCAGTAACAGCTACAAAGCATTTCTTGTGGTCCCCCCCCAATAAATACATGTATCTGTACATTAACTAAATTACATCAAGCATAGAAAAGCAGGTGAGCCCGGCAGACTTCCCATTGTTTCTACAGCCATTACCTCTATCAATTGCTGCAAACTATCCTGTCTGCGTTCTACCATCAGCTTACATGGAGCTATCCTGTCTTCCAGGGAGACACTGCAGAATCCAGCTCCCCTTTAACAGGCTCTTTGCTGTGGGATCCCTTCATGGCAGTATGTGCTCTTAACCACTGAGCCCTTCCTTCACCTCCCTACCCCAATTTAAATAAATCTTAATTAAAATTATTATTATGGAGAACTAATTATATCTACTTCTGTGCTTGAATGGACAATTCAACTTTATTCCACTTATCGATTTTAGGTACACTTTTGTTCCCATATTGCATATGGGAAAATGACTTTAATGTGATGTGTTACAATAGCAATCATTTTAATTCCCTACTTCTAAGTGTTAACTGCAAAAATAAGGTGGTTTAATGAAGGCACCATTTTAAACAACATTTATACTTTTTCTTCCAGATTGTATGGGAAGATGCTAAGAATATATTATAAGAATTGTTAGATTTTAAAGAACTTTAGTATATAATTTAAAGGTATCATTTTATTAATTGGCTCTAAGAACTTCTCTTCTTTATTCAAAGTCTTTGTTAAAGATAAAAGCATCAGAGTTAAGACATGTTCCTTTGAGAGAGGGGTTCACTGTTGTGTGAAGGTGTGAGCACTAGTAGGTCGCCATACTCCTGGGGACAGCTCCATGCCATGCACATGTGGTACCAATTGGATTTAGTCATCAACATGAGAAAAAGAAGATGTGAACCTGGAAGGAGAGACACTGGGAATCATACAAGAGGGATTGCAAGGGCAAACAGAAGGTTGGTAAGGTCTCATTGTATGTGTGTGTATGTGTTTGTGTGTGTATAAAGTTCCCAAATAATAAAAAGTTATAACAAAAGTAGGGTTATTGATAGCTTGATCTGAAAACCTGCAAGAGAGAAATCCTGTATCTTACTAAAAGCTTTTATCTTTTCACACCCCCAAGACTCAGTGCATTGGCATAAGCAAAATGATTCTGAAACATGTTATAGCATAACTTTTCAATTCAGTTGTCTTGGACAGTTGCAAACTTCTTAGCCCCTGGTACCCCACTGGTGCAATGCTAATTCTGGGGGTATTTTTAGTTCTTGCTTTGTTTCTTTGTCCTTTTTAGTATTCTTTGCACTCCTGGAGATTGAAGTCGGTCCCTTATACAACTGCTCCCAACCCTGAGCCGTTTTAAGTATTATTTTATATAGGAGCTCACTAGGTTTCCCAGGCTGGCCTCAATCTCATGATATTTATGCACAAACCTCTCTCCAATGCCATTGGATTACAGGTACAATGTCCAGTTCAATTTTTAAAGGCTTAAACTTCAATTCTAGGCAAATTATGGTCTTTCATGTCTGATATAATTTGCAATACAAGTGTTGGAGGAGGGCACTTGTTGGTTCCCGGCCACCTGGCTAGTTTAGACCTGAAATAATCACACAGAAACTGTATTAATTAAATCACTGTTTGGCCCATTAGCTCTAGCTTCTTATCAGCTAATCTCTTACATATTAATTTAACCCTTTTCTATTAATCTGTGTATTGCCACATGGCAGTGACTTACTGGCAAAGTTTTGGCATGTCTGACTCTGGTGGTGGCTCCACAGCTTCTCTCTGACCCTGCCTCCTTTCTCCCAGCATTCACTTTAGTTCTTCCCTCCCCCACCCCTCCCGCCTAGCTCTGTTCTTTTGCCCGATCACAGGCCAAGACAGTTTCTTTGTTTATTGGCCAATGGTAATCACAGCATACAGAGAGAAATCCCACATCACACAAGAAAGTTACTAGCATCACAAAGAGAAAAAAAATCTGTTAGTCATGTCATTATTCTGGTATGGTGTTTCTTATTACATTATTCAACCAAAAATTCACGGTAGCTACTCCCCTTCTTAAGAACCATCATTAACCTGTAGTCTCTCCAGTTGATATGCCTCTTTCTGATTTCCCTGGTGAAATCCTGCTGCCTCTCCAGTGACTGTACCTGGTGCATTAGTTCCATCTCTAGCTCCTGCTAGGTATACCATGGACCTACGCTTAGGTAACAAGAGTTCAAGGAAGGGCAAGTCAGAGCAAACCAGATTCAGCTATATGTCTTTGGTATTACTAGGCTGAAAGAGAATCTCTGTATTTTATCTCACTAACAGCAAGAAGAACAGAAGCCTAGGTGGGGTGTTCAATGTCATTTATGGAAATCCGGCCTAAAGCCAAAGCTATTACAGAGAAAAACCAAGCCAATAAACCAAGTTCTGGTGGAATCATTGAACCTCCAGAACCAGACTGGTATGAAATGTAATTTTTCCTTCCATGAGTACCTATATTATAGATAGTAAAAAGGTAATTTAAACACTTCAGTGTAATTCTTAAAGCTTTTGAAAAATACAAAGTTTACCAGACACCTCTGTCTGAGACCAGACATGCTGAAAATCTCTGGCAGTGGTGCTGGAATCTGTATTTCCTCTTTCCTCCATTGTTTCCAGTGATCACCTCATCTGCGGGACCATTGTGAGCATGCACCAAGGGTCTTCACTCTTTCCACCAACACCATCAGTGCTGGGATAGTTCCCACATTGTTAGCTTCCTAGAGGAGGCTCTCAAAGCAATGTAAATGGCATTACCCTTAACCCTAGTTTAAGAAAGGAAAGATGCCAGGCACAGAGATACATGCCTGTAATTCCATCTATTTAAGAGGCTTATGCAGGAGGATTGCAAGTTTGTGGCCAGACTATGCAAATTGGAAAGATCCTGTCTCAACAAAAAATGCAAAAGGACTGGAGAAGTAGCTCTGTGATAAACCTTTGCCTGAAATATGCAAGCCCTGGGTTCAATCTCCAGAACCACGATGTCAGAAGGTAAGAGTGGGAGGGGTACTCCAATTCTGTGTAGAAGATGTCAGTACAGGAAGCCTCCTTCCTCCCTTTCTAATAACCCCTGGCACATCAAGACTGCCTCTCACCCATGTGTGTTCTGGAAATCATCAGGATGCCTTTCCTAGTTCCTGTCTGATGCAGGACCAGTCAGTAGGACTAGTAGGAGAAGACTAGACAAAATTGAGTTTATGAAGTAACACTTATGCTCCTCCCAAAGTCAATCTGTTCATTATCTTAGAGCACTCAGGGAAATCACACACCTGTAACTGAGTTTATATCTAACACATTCAAATTCGGGAAAAGGGGTTATCTTTCAGACACCATGCCTGACTTCTTTCCTTTATTAAAAAATAGGTAGCAATGATGCCTTTAAGGCTGCCTTGAAAGACTCTTCTCTAGGAAGCCTCTGGGCTGTGTGTGAACCACATACCAGCCCTTCTTATAGTTCTGGAAAGAGGGAAAGCCTTGGGTGAGTGCACATAATGGTCTCCTATTGGAGTTGATCACAGGAAACACTAAGGAAATGAGTTAGAGAAGTTCTTAAAGTCCTGTGAAGTTAACTGAGTGAGGTTAGAATTCCCAACCTCAATTTGTTCTTTAGGTATCTTCCTCCAGTTTTATGAAGTGTGAGAATCTACTCCAAGTTCACTATCCTATGTTTGTGATTGGATCGCAGGATGCTCTTTACAAGAGACAATTATTCAGAAAAAAGCCTTTTGATAACAAGAACTTGCAGGATGATGCCCTGCTACTAGGCCTATCTAAGGGTATATGTTGGCCCTGATAGGATGCTCATCTAGGTAAATTGTTGTTTAATTTTTTTTTATTATTTTGTGTGTGTGTGTGTGTGTGTGTGTAGGTTAGAAGACAACTTGAATAAGTTATATCTTTCTTTATACTATGTATATCTGATGTAGGTTTGGTGGTTTGGGGATCAAACTTAGTTCAACCAGTTGGGCAGCAAGTACATTTTACCCACTGTACCATCTAGCTGGACCTTCATCTAGAAGACTCTAAGACTATACAGGAAGTCCAGGGTTTCTATTTCATTCATCAGAGGCGGCAGCTTACGTTCTGAAGTTACCAATCATTCCTTATCATTAGGCAATCTGGATTAGTTTTCCCTAACAGCAAGTAAATTTTTTCAAACCCAAATTCTACAACAGGCAGATAGAATAGAGGCATAGGATTTTTACCACTAATTACTGTACTATTACGAGAAAGCAGTTACAAACAGCACTCTTCAAGATAGTTCATGCTGGGCCTTTTCAAAGGACACAGGTCTGGAACACACAGTTTTCTGGCATTTAGTTAAGGCTCCCATAGTACCTGCCTGTTGTGTCATCTTGAATTTGGGTGTGTGGGCAAGTTGTTTTGATGGATAATACTTCCCACTGATTTCACACCATCCCACAGTTCTTCTTTTTAATTTGTGCCTTAATGGCTGTCACTTCTGACTGAACAGGAAGCTTAAGAGACATAAAAAGCATTCCTTTGTGAGTTGACACAGAAGCTTTATTCCCACAAAATAGGTGTGATAAAAAAAAACCAACCAAGTATTTTACTGCTTAACACATATTGGAAAATAAAGATTAAGATTAATAATTCTAAAACCCAAATAATGAACTTTGCCTTGCCAGTTCCCTCCCCTGTTACAGCCAGTCCCTCAGAGCAGGAAAGTGTCCCTGGCAGCGGCACTTTCTGGGGGAGGACCCCTGGAAAGCATAAGGTTGCTCATTCCTTGTTTGCTCTAAGAAGATCTTCGTTGCTTTCATCACGGTGAGAGTTTCACGGCATCCTCCTTAAGATTTTTGAAGCCTAAAATAATCACACTAATGCTCTTTGGCATAGAATTTTGAGGTTTGTGGAAAAAATCTTGGTCCCATTTGCTCAGTCCATGCCCATGTGGAGGCAAAGTCCCTTTGCTCAGTCTATGCCCATATGGAGGCGAGGTGGCATTTTACCTACTTCTGTTTGGGTTAGGCTTCTCAATTTTAGAGTTGTCAACTGTATTCCCACCTCAGCTGAGGCTTAAGGCATGATCTGTCCCTAATTGGCAACAGACTATCTGCATTCCAAGTACTTGCCAAAAGAGAGTACCACTGACTGCTTGCTGCCCATTGCCTATCAAAATTCACTTGGGGGAAATGATATTTGTGGAAAATTGCCTGAAGAAAATACATTCTTTTTTAGATCTTCTAAATTTTATTTGGGGATGTGGCCAAACCATTCGAGAGAAACATGCTTAGATCTATGACTTTGTCACCTTAGAATAAATGGTTGCTTATGGCCATGGACTGAGCACTGAAACAGACACAGTTCACACCATTAGTGACGATGGTTGCAATGACCCTGCGCATAAACGCTCAATGTGTCTTTTCTCCAGATCAAAACCCTTCCACAAACATCACTGTAAACGGAGGCTGCTTGTTCATCACCTTATTTGCTTAGGGCCACAAATGAAGATAATGCCATTTTACATGATTCGGATTAAAATTGGTCTGGCTCTGAGTTCTGTATGTGGAGCCCGTGTCACTTTTATTCACTAGGCTGCATTCTGGTGGTGCAGCACCAGCCTCTATTAGAGAAGTCAGAAGAAAGACTCTGTGAAAAGCAGATTCCCTAAACTCTGGCTGCACATGAGGTGATGCAGCATCAAGCTGTGATGGAGCTTGAAGAAGAGTCTTTGTGATTGTAATACAGGAAATAGTTGAGCTCACATATAGCAGCTAGTGGGCTTGATAAAAAAGATTTAAGTCATGATACTGATAGCTTCTCTCTTCATTTACTCTCCAGGGAGCCTAGAGCTCAAAATTTAACTTTATGTCCGGTGATTCAATTTTAATTTTATGAGACACCTTCATCACTAGATTATCTACCTTTCCATTCTCTCGCCATCAATGGAATTTCTTCACTTAGACACTTAACTCAATATGTTTTTGTAATCATTCCCATTATTCTCATAGTTTTTCAATAAAAACAAAAACAAAATAAGAACTGTAATATTAAACATGTAATGTGTTTGAGAAATTGTGCCTAAAGGCACAATATTAAATTTTCTTTTAAAAATATTTATAGTTTATAATAATCGGAAGTGGGGTTCAGAAAAAACTTGGGTATTAGCTAAAAACCATACAGAAGAACTGGCTTTCTGGCTGGCTCCAGAACCTGAGCTCTTAACTGATGTGGGATTCTCCTCTGTATGCTGTGAATACCATTGGTTAATAAAGAACTGTCTTGGGCCTGTGTAGGGAATAGAGGCAGGTGGGGAAAACTAAACTGAATGCTGGGAGAAAGAAGGAGGAGTCAGAGAGAAGCCATGGAACTGCCAGATACAGAAGTGCTGAAACTTTGCTGGCAGGCCACGACCTCGTGGTGATGCACAGATTAATGGAGATGGGTTAAATTAATATGTAAGAGTTAACCAATAAGAAACTAGAGCTACTGGGCCAAGCAGTGATTTAATAATACAGTTTCTGTGTGATTATTTCAGGGCTAAGTAGCTGGGAACTAACTAGCATCCTCCTTACTACACTTAACTACTGTATTTGTCTCTCTTCAGTGCGTTATTAACAGGAGCAGGTGTATGTAATAGGATGGGACTAAAGGAGAGGAGCCTGAGATAACAGAGAGTAGATGCCCTAAAAGGAAGGAAGGGAGAGAGCAAGAACAGACAAAAGGAAAAGATGAGAAAGGGCCTTAAAGACACGAGTTGCTTTGAATTGTAGTGCTATCGTAATAGCAGAAACCTTACAGGGATATCTTCATAACAAACTTGGAGGAACTAGAATGTTGAAATAAAGACAGGACTTTCTCTCTGGTTCAGCATACATTCTACTACCAATGATGGGCCACTTCGGCTCAATCAATCAAGACAGTTTTGAGGGTAATTCATCTGAACATGATTAACAATTTAAAGACAATTAGGTTCGGATACAGGTCTACAAGTCTATATAAATAAAAGACTTTGAGTTGTCCTTCTACTCATGGGAATTAGAAAACACTTAACTGAGCACTGTATCATAACAAAAGCGGCATCAATTGCTTCTTTAGAGTACCAGCAACTGATGTGGTTACATCAA
Organism: Ondatra zibethicus; assembly: GCA_004026605.1. NCBI lineage: Eukaryota > Metazoa > Chordata > Mammalia > Rodentia > Cricetidae > Ondatra > Ondatra zibethicus. The sequence continues at coordinate 24,804 of PVIU01007359.1, forward strand.
GAACGACACAGCAATATTAAACACTAGCACTGCGGTAGATTGGAGACTGAGGTTTTAATCAAGACAGGAATAACATGAACAGTTACAGATGCTCAGACCACTGAATGATTAGCAGCCAGCGCAGTTCAGAATTGATGATATAGCAAGTCAAAGCGATTCTGCATAAGGAAAAAATGGTCAACCTATTATTTCTTTAGGTGTATTAAAATATCTATCACTAAGTGTCCAATGGAAACTGGTATGTGTTTTTAGCTACAATAAGCTGTAAGACATTTGTTTTGCCTTTTGTAGTCATACACAAACAGAAATGTTTACAAAGAATTTTTATATAATCTGTTTGTAGGTTTTAAACTCAAAAATGTACTGGCTTTTTTGGATTCTATTCTCTTTGGATGTAAACCTTGCTCAACCTAGATGTAGTAGGGAGGGCTTTGGACTTTTCACAGGGCAGGGTGCCTTGCCCGTTCTTAGGATTGGAAGGGGTGGGGTGGGAGGGTGTTCAGAGGGAATGGGAGGAGGGGAGGGAGTGGGAATTTGGGTTGGTATTTTTTTAAAGTAATAAAATGTACATGCCAGAAAAAAAATCTTTGAAATTCCTTTAAGGATATACTCAAAATTTTCTTCTCTTAGCTGACAGACACCTGGCATCTAAGCCACTAAATGTGGTGTTCCATCATATCTACAGCATCCAATTTTTTCCTTGAAGTGCTTAAATAATAATGAGTTTTTACATGCAGTGATATTTATATGCAGTGATATTTACAAATTAAACTCAAATTAACAGGATAAATAATATATATGGCTACAGTGATTTTTATGAGAATACAGCTTTTATAAATTTCTGGGTGACTGAGTGTTTAAGAGCACTTTCTGCTCTTTCAGAGACCCCAAATGAGGTTCCCACCACACACATAGTGGATCACAAATCTGTAGCTCCAGTACCTGGGTATCTGATATATGTTCTGGCCTCCATAGGCACCAGACATACATTTGGTACATACATACACACAGTAAATCTTGATAATTGTTAAGTCTGGACTCATGCATTTTCTAGTAGAACTATTTTTGCAATCAGTTCTTTTAAATATTAATAAAATATGAGAAGAAACTTTTTAATGTCAATGATATTCAGGCTAGAAATAAAGAAGAAATAGTTTACTTCTATGGAGATCTTTCCTGATTACAGAATAAGCTTTTTTAGTGAACCGGATGATTCGAGTCTTAGAGATTTCTGAAGAAATGGGGAAGTCCCAAGGGTTCTACAGATTCTGTGGTATCCCTAATTAATTCCTCTTTGAGTTCATTATCCAACAGCTGCTTTATGAAAATAAAGACATGCGTCTCTCTATACAAATGTTCAAGAACTCTTTATACTACATCCTTCCCCCACATAAGCCATTTTCTCTAAACTAGATTAAGAGAAAATACAAAGAAAAGCTACTTCCATTGCCAAAAGAGTCTGGAAAATTCTTCAGTTTACCTTTGTTTTTTTTTGTTTTTTTTTTTTCAGTGTAAGAAAAGCAAGCCTTGAGCTTTGCAAAAAAAAAAAATAGTATGTTTTGTAAAAAAGCCAAAAATACACATTGGAAAAAAAAAGACAGCATCTTCAACAAATCGTGCTGGTAAAACTGGATGGATGCATGTAGAAAAATCCAAATATATCCATACTTACCACACTGCACAAAACTCAACTACAAATAGATCAAAGACTTCAAATTTAAACCAGATACGCTGAACCTAATAGAAGAGAAAGTGGGAAATAGCCTGGGATTCATTGGCATAGGAGACAACTTTCTGAGGAGAACACCAATAGAGCTTTTACTAAGATCAATAATTAACAAATGGGACCTCATGAAAGTTAAAAGCTTCTTTAAGGCAAAGAATATCATCATTCAGATAAAGCAGCAGCCTATAGAATGGGAAAAGATTTTCACCAATTACACATCCAATAGAGGACTAATATCCAAAATATATAAAGAACTCAAAAAAAAATGAGAGAGCAAGAAAAAATAACCCAATTTGAAAATGGAGTACAGATTTAAACAGAATTCCCAAATGAGGAAACAAATGTGGGGAAAACACTTAAAGAAATGTTTGCAAACTTAGTCATCAGGGAAATGCAAATCAAAACCACACCTATCAGAGTAGTTAAGATCAATAAAACAAATGACAGATCTTGCTGGTGAGGATGTGGAGTAAGGGGAACACTCCTCCATTGCTGGTGGGAATGCAAACTTGTACAGCCACTATGGAAATCAGTATGGTGGTTCCTCAGAAGTGTGAGAATCCATCTACCTCAAGATCCAGCTATACCACTCTTGAGCATACATCCAAAGGATGCTCTATCCTACCACAGAGACTCTTGCTCAACCATGTTCATTGCTGCTCTATTCATGATAACCAGAAATTGGAAACACCCTAGATATCCCTCAACAGAAAAATGAATAAAGAAAATGTGGTATATTTGCCCAATGGAGTAATAACCAGCCATTTAAAAAAGTGAAATCATGAAATGATGGAACAAGAAATAAATCAACCTGAATGTGGCATCCCATACCCAGAAAGAGAAATAGGGTATGTATTCACTTATATATGGATATTATTTGTTAAGTCAATGATAACTAAGTTACATTCCATAGAACTAGAACAGTCAGGTATAGAGTAAAGGAGGACAGATAGGTCTTGGTACGAAAGGGAAATAGAATAGACAATTATGGATGGGCGAGCTGGAGTAAGAGGATCAAATGGGTAAGAGGAGGCAAAAGGGGGAATGAAAGGAGAGACAGCTAAAATTAAGGCTCATTTGAGGGGCATTATGGAAATCTAATACAGTAGAAGCTTCCTAAAATATATACATATACAAAGACTACCTAAATGAAATTACCAAATAATGGGGATGATAGAGCTCCACCTGACCATCTCTTGTCACCCCCCCAAAAAAGCTTCTAGTACTTGCTTTAGGTTACATCAAACTGAGTTGTTGGTCAAATGGGATCTCATGGGAACCTCCAAACAGCCTAGACAGTTGCCAAGACTATAGTTTGCTTTTCACAAATTGATAGAAATTTCCCATTGCTGAAGACAACAGATACACAAGTCATTCAACATGGAGACGTGGACCTGGTGCCTATATAGAGCCTTCATCCCTATCTGCTAGCATCTTTGGTACAGAAAGGTGCTCTGCACACTACCAAAAGAGAAACATAAACATGTACCCAGGCACACCCTGCCTGCAAAATACCCTACTCAGTGTTAGCATAAAGCTTGCGTGGGTACCCACAACCAAAATCCAATATCTGATTCGCCTTAAGGTTCACACCGGGAGATACAACACATAACTGAAAGCCCAGGGATCTAGAGTAAAACCAAATACTACTGTTCTAAAAAAAAAAAGCAATAAAATAATTCTTAATAACATTCTGCTTTATTCATAGATTCAGTGTTTTGCTCAGCATTATCAGAGAAGCTTCCTCCTGCATTAGATGGGAACAAATATGGAGACCCACAGCCAAACATTATGCAAAAAATGAGAGGCTTTGGAACACTCATCCCTAAATTGGATTTCTCCATCAAATCCCTCAGCTTAAGGCCCACAGAACCATTTGCAAGAGGAAGTGGAAAGGGCATAAGAGCCAAAGGGGATGGAGAACACCAAGAAAACAAAGCCCTGTAAATCAACACGACAGAGCTCATGTGAACTGAGAGACTGAGGCAGCACACCCAGTGCCTGCACGGGTCTGCAGCAGGTCCTCTGTGTTTACATTTGGTTTCCAGTTTAATGTTTCTGTGGGATTCCTACGTATGCGAAGGAGTGGGTTATCATTTCTTATGCCTTCTCTTGGGTTCTTTTTGCTCCATTTGTTTGTTTTGTCCAATTCCAATACTTTAGTGCTTTGCTGTGGTGAATGCACAATGACCTAAAGCAAGTGGGGGAGGGAAGGATTCATTTGCACAGTTCATCACTGAAAGAAGTCAGGACAAAACTTATGCTGGGTAGGAACCTGGAGGCAGGAGCTGATGCAGATGAGATGAAGGGGTGCTGCTTTTGGCTTGCTTCCCATGGCTTGCTCAATTTGCTTTCTTTTTTTTAAAAAATTTAACTTCTTTATTGAGTCATTGAGAGTTTCACACCATGTACTCCAACTCTGCTCACTTCCCAGGCCCCCAATACTCTCTCCTCACCCCTGTGCTTCCCCCCCCCACCAAAGGAAATAAAACACAGTAAGTAAGCAAGCAAGTAGGAAGATTCAGTCTGCTTTTTTATAGAAAGCAGGACTGCCCAACCACGGTTGGAACCACCCACAATGGGCTGAGCTCTCCCCCATCAATCACTAAGAAAATGCCTTGCAGGCCTGACTATAACCTGATCTTATGATGGCATGTTTTTGTTTCCTCCTCTTAGATGGCTTTAGCTTATGTCAAGTTGTTATAAAATTATCTAGTAAATCTTACTATATTATGTTTTACTATAAAAATAAATGGTTAAATTTTTTTTTAAAGAAAGAAAGGAAAGGAAGGCAGGTTTGCATACCATTATCACTTTCTCTCCATGAAGACAGAGCTAAACCTTCCTGACTTTCATAGCTTCATATCTACCTAAGATTGTTTTTTCTGGAGAAATATGCCTGCAATTTCTTTGACTGATAGATTAAACATTTAACCCTCCCTTCATGAACTGCTTTACAAGAGTGCTTTGGACACGTGCCACTCACAGTTTACTGTTGATTCCATTCTTCAGGGACTTGAAGTAGGTTCTTCCCTTTTGCTTTGGGCTATCTAAACTCTCTCCTCTCCCCTTCCGCCCTTCCTCCCTTCCTCCCTCTCTCTCTCTCTCTCTCTCTCTCTCTCTCTCTCCATCTCTCCCTTCTCTCCCATAATCTCTCTCCCCTCTTTCTCTCTTTCAGAAAGACTTCAAGATAAGGAGCCCTGTTCCGATCATCATCTTAAATGTGAGCTGTCTTCTTGGTTCCTGTACTTACTAAGTCTGAATTTATTGTAGGCCCTTGCAGTGCAATTTTTGACACACCATTAAACTCCCTTTTCCTTGGGAGCCTAAGGGCACATTCAGGCTCCCTGAGAAAAACACGCCCAAATAACAGTTAAAACATGTGTCACGAGCTGCAAGGGGCTTGTTTGCCAGCAGGGCCAAGAGTTCACTGCGGCTGAGCAGCGCCCTGCAACACGGTGGGTGGGGTAGTGAGATAAGCACACACCACAAGTCTTCAATCGTCTAAGAACACAGTTATCTCAGCAGGATGCGGCACATAAATATCTTTCAGAAAGGTAAAGAGAACAGGCAAAGGAAAAAAAATCCCAAAAATATGAGCAAAAAAAAAAAAAAGAACTGCAAATAAATTTTTAGAAACAAAATTTCATCTAGAAGTTGAATCAGGCCAATTGTTCTTTGTGTTTTTTCCCCAATATGTTTTACTTTAATTGTATGCAGATTTATTCTAATACTATGATGCTAATCAACCTGTGTAGCTATAATAATAAAGGCAATGTCAACACCTCATCAAGTAGTCACACTGTTTCTTTCATCTTAAATACTGTGTCTTCCTTATCCCACACCAAAGTACTATGAAAATTATTTATACGAATAAACGGTATCATTGAAAGACTTGAAAAGGTATAATAATTATGTGTAATATAGCCCAATTATGTGTTAATTTCTTTGTTTTAATTATTTGTATAGTTTTAATGAAGGGGTTGCTAGAAGGTGGAACTATTTTTATTTTTAATGGGAAAAAATTGTTTTTAAGAATGAAAATAAAGATAATTAGCTATTCAATTAGAGACATACTAATATATGCATCCTCCTAAATTATTGCCAGTATTATTACTCCATTTATACTATCATAACTTTCCACCCTAAAAAGTTATTTTTCCCATTGGCATTGTGTATTAATAACTTTGTTGCTCATCAAGTGCCAGAATAGAGGTTTAGAAGTTCCCCAGATTATCTACAGAAGAAAAGCCGGGGTAGGTGATGACAAGCATGCTCTTTCAAGACGCAGTTTCCGAATGCATAATAACTTAAGAAAGTGAGAAAAAAAATAGATTTATCAAGAAAAGAGAGAACTCTCCTACATTCAACACAGCAAATCAGCAAATTTCTTCAGGGAAAGACATCAAATTTGAAAGGCATCAATTCTTCTCTGCTGTCACCAGACTGTTATTTGTGCTCATGCACCAGCTGGATTTGTGTATGTGCGTGCATAATCTTTTTCTCACCACTGATGTCATCATTAAAGCAAGAATTTTGATTTTTCTTTTTGCACAGTCTCAGTGGGGAGGACTTGGACATCGTGGTAAAAGTTGGTGACACGTTTGAAAAGTAAGGAACACAGGCATAAAGCAGCGGCTTTTCACCACTGCAAACCTAGCAAGCTTCCTGCTTTGTGGTCTTCGGTCTGTCCAGCCCACACTGGAAAGCGCATGCAGGTGGCTGTATTTGTGAGACTGGGGACATTTCCTGTTATCCAAATAACATCCCTGTAGCTAAGATATCCTTTTTGAATGATGGAGTATATTCTAGAGTTTCAATATGTACACAGTACTATTTTTTCAATGACATTCAGACAGATATTAAGCCACTGGATCTGAGTCTCAAGGTAGGATGAACTGTTGGTATCACTGTACCACACTTGGAAGGCTTCTAACAGCTTCAGCATACTGAGGCTTTTTAGGAAGTTTTGTGTGGAAATCAGCAAGCTGCCGGGAATTAATGTGCAGATGAGTAGGCAATAACCAGGAACATTAGGCAGCACTTTGCCACTCTGAGGAAAAGAAGCCTGCGTGGCACTCCAGAGGGAGCTGGGAGCTGAGGTGGGGACAGCGTGTGGGGCCTCTTCCTGCGTCATTAACATGGCCTCACTCGGTAGCCAGGTACTCTCTACTGGCCGGGCACTTCTGTAGGTCAGGAAACATAACCTTTTTACTTTCTCAGTGTCTTTTTCAGTTTATCCAGAAACATCTAACTTATCGCAAAATAAAATATTGCTAATAGATCTAAGACCTGGATGGGAGGAGGGTGGGAGCTGATTTTCTTAACTGACTTGGTTAACTAGGCATTTACACAGACACAAGAAATTCTGTGCCAATTGACAGAGAAGCTAAGTGGACTTTAAGTGTCACTGGTTACCTGCTGAGGTGAGTAGCAGCCTCCTGTTGTGTTTGCTTTGCCATGCTAAGGTCCACACTCCGGCTGTGTCCATGAAAGCCAAACCTTCTCCCTGAGCTGCATTTCCCAGCCCACTCTTCCCTGACATTTATTTATTTTTTTCTTTACAAATCATGCAAGGTAGGTAGGTATTAACTTCCTCATTCTAAAGAAGGAGGCCACTCAAGCCCAATGTATGTCTGCATTTTGTCAGCGAGAGCTGCCAGAAGCATAGAGAATGCTAACCCATCCTCAAGGGTTTACTTACTAGCTGGGAAAAGAAAACACACACACAGGACCAATTGAATACATAAAACACAATACTTTTGGAAATGCAGCAGAATAAGTGATAAAGACAGAAAGCGCTTTAGGACTGGAGAGATTCATCCTTCTATCTTTGAGTTTCTTGTTACCATGGAGGCTGACATCAGCTCAGAGTCTTTATAAAGACACTCTGGGTTGAGAGTTAATGCAGGAAGCTTTATACTATGAAATACCCTTTCCCTAGTAATTTTATGATTTCACAGTCTGAGCCTTTGTCTTCGGAATAGATTTAAAAGACCCACCAGACTGCTGATGGTTTTGTCCTGGCAGCAGCATTAGTTCTTATAAAAAACTGAAACTGATAAAATTTGCAATTTCCCAGTTATACCATCTTTGCTTTTCTTAGACAAAAGAGTAAGATAAGGAAGGTAATTACTGGATTCTGTTCTGAGGCTTCAAAACCCATAGGCTTATAAATTATAAGGCATCTGACTCCCGGAAGGAAAAGAGGTTTGATTGAGAACATGTCCTGCTGCACCTAAATCCATTAGGATGCCAGTCTCCCCCGGAAGCAAACTTTGTTACAGAATGCCCACTTTCCATAGGCTTACAGAAGTGACTGTGTCACTTAGGGGTGGGGCTTGGGCAGAAGGCAGTCACAGAGGTTAGAGACACAGAGAACTTATATAGCAGCCTTGAATAGGAACCCCTGATCTAGCATCCAAGTGTTACAGGTCCTTGAGAAATTATTTCGCTTCTCTGTCCTTTGGTGTCTTCATCTGTCGGGTGAAGAAATAGAGTAACCACCATTTGAAATTGCCATGGGAATGAAATTAGTAACTATTGGCAGCCTGAAGCACCAAGTCTGGCATAGGTTGAGCAATTATTCAAGTGTGGAACAAAGGGATCAAAGAGGGGTGCATCCATGCAGAACTCTGGAGCAGATTTTCAAGCCTTTCTCATGCCAGAAGGAAGAAAAAGGAAACACCTGAAGTCTAAGGAACTTGGGTTAGAGGAGGACAAGTGACTGGGGCACTGGCTCATTCTTGGAGCAAAATGAGCTTCTTCCCTAGGCTCCCAAATCACATTCTGTTTCACTCCATGGAAGGGTGAGTATTTTATAGATATAAAGGTCACACACACACACACACACGCACACACACACACACACACTCACCCCTTATGCTTACAAGGAGTCAGAAAAGCAGATGCCCTGAGGTTCAGCGCTTAGACAGGACGCTGGTGTGGTCTTTAAACATTCCTTCACATACCACCACTTGCTGTAAGGCAGTGATTTGGTAACTGGGTCATCTGTAACACACATCCCTTCCTTTTTTTGGAAATACACCTGTTTCTAGGATTTGATTTGGCTCCTAATTCAAACAGATCTCCAAGTGCTCAGAAGCAAAATCAACCTAAAATTACCCACTTATCTAGAGTTACATTTAGGCCATATGGTTTAAGTTGTCCAAATGCCACAGAAGCAACAGCAGCAGCCATCATCAGACTTTACACTTACCCAGCATCTCTCCTGCCCGAATGTTATGTAAGTCACAAAAGTTTTCTTATAGCAGAGATGTTACCCTAATTCCAAAGTGGTGGCCATAACACTGTTTCGGTTTAGTTCCCTTTACTGGGAAGTGCTGCAGAGTTTGTTACAGTATTCTACTTAAAGTTGACAGTGTTCAAACTGTTACAACAGGTAGGCTTTCCTTAACTTAATTACTAGGCTCGCTGCTCTAAAGACAGAGGAAAATGGTTAAGATGTCGTCATTCCCCGAAATCCCTGTAAAACGCAAGATGCCCATGCATGAGAACATTCCTGTGTACTATCTGCAGCCTTCACAGACATCCAAACCCAACGTTCCCTGTCAATTCACCAGGTCAACCTCTCAGTATTAGTGCTACAGCAGACATCTTGGAATCTCTAAGTAAATGTATTAAGTGTATAATTGCCTTTTGCAAGGCTGGGTTCTGCAGCATAGATGTGTGGAGCTGATGCGATGAATTTAACATAGAAAGTGAGATGATACCGCTCAGGGAGGATGGTGAGTCCCAGGGCAGATATAGATGGACTGGACTGAAAAAGATCCTGACAGATGTTGGCGTTAAATTCTCTAAGTAAAGGATGGTTCCGCACAAAGTTCCCTTTTAATAATATCCACTTTTAATTATCTAGGCTAGAATGTTGTGTAGATGTATGCTTTCTTACTCACAAACCAACAAACCAATGAATTATCTGAAGAACCAGGCCAAGCGCTAAAGCTATGACATGAAGATAGATATTTCCCTTAGAGTTCATTCCTACAGTCAGTGAGCTTCCAACAAAACGAAAACCGCAGGGGTTTGCAAGGAGGCTCAGTGGGGCAGGGCACTTGCTCTTGATCCTGAAGGCATGAGCCTAACCTCTGGGGCCCACGTATTGGAAGGAGAGAAACCAGTCAAACCAGCTCTTGTGTGAACTCCACATGCACCATGACGTACACACGTACAGAAAAATGAATGGGTGGATAAATAAATGTAAAAAAATTTATCTGCAAAGGCTCAAAATGCAATCTCCTGAGACATGTTCCAGTCTTTTTCTAGTCATGATCTTTTATAGTTATTCTTTCTAGTTAAAGCTATCACAGCTTCAATCTAGAAAATTCATAAGCAGGGCTGGAGAGATGGCTTAGTGGTTAAGAGCACTGGCTGCTCTTCTAAAGGTCCTGAGTTCAATTCCCAGCAACCACATGGTGGCTCACAACAATCAGTAATGAGATATGGCGCCCTTTTCTGGCATGCAGGCATACATGGAGACAGAATGTTGTATACATAATAAATAAATAAATAAATCTTTAAAAGAAAAAAAAAAGAAAATTCATAAGCAGCTATAGTTCCATCCTGGGGGAAATAGCACATTGCCCTAAGATATAGTTTTGATGTTAACTCAGAAAACAAGGGACATTTAACCACCATCAAGTCTTTTCCAGGAACTGAGTTTTCACTCTGGAAGACTAACACCACACAGGGCTGAGCCAGCAGTCTGCTGGAGCCATGCAGAGATGAAGCTGAATGACACTGGGAACACTGTTTTTGTAGTGATGTTGAAAAGATCATAAGAGATGCATAAAAATTTCAGAACATAATGGCTAACCCACAGATATTTTAAAATAATACAAGAGGCTGTAAAATGCATTTCTTGCCCACCATAGCTCCTTTCAGGATGAGCTTCCTCACCCCAAGGAAGGCCTCCTGGCTGAAAATGGGAGATCCAGGAAACACTAGAAAGCAATACCAGCCAATGGATTTGAGCCTGGGCCTGGCACCTCTTAACTTTATGATCTCTTTCAGATCTTTGGTTCATGTTTCTAAAAATGCTAAAATAATAGCACTTTCTAAAAAAGATTATGATAAAGATCACTTGATATTTGTAACTGTCTAGTATATAATATATGCTCAATAAATATTCATTCCCCTTAATTGAAAGGAATTAATTCACAAATAAAATTGTAGGATTTTTCATATCCCCAATTCACTATCTAATTATGTCCTCTGGTAGCAATTAGATATCTAGAGCAATAACCTCGGGCAAGCATTGGAATGTGGTTGCTTGTGATGCTACAGGGACCCAAAAAGCCCAAAGCTCTGAAGCCAGAAATTCCACACACCTTGACCAGGTGAGGTTCAAAGTGACATCCATGTGAATTTCATAGAGTGTCACTGGGGAAAATCCTGCTTTCTCCAATTCATGAACCCTTGTAAGGCTGACAATGAAAGAAAAAATGAGGAGGCAACTCCTAAAAATTAAAAAAAAAATCTGTTTTATTAGAACAGGATAAGTTAAGAAGCCTGAAATATGCAGAGAAGAGCAGAGAGGAGTAGAGAGGATGGATCTCTTTGTGTCTTGATTTTCACTCCTATGTTGCAACACTGGAGGCCTTGTAGGGCTCCGGAGAGCGTGCCTCTGTTTAGAGAAACACTTCAGTGAGACAGAGGCTTCCCACCCCTCCTGTGACCCCTGTGTTGGGATATTAGCCTTTTCCATTGATCTCCGTGTTTTAAAGCCAACATCCTTCCCAAGTGACATCTCTGCCCTCTCCTCATTTCTTCTTTTGTAATATGAGAGAAAAATGGCATCACATTTTGTTTTAACAACTGGGATTTTTGAGAGTTAGCAAATGATTTCAACTCCCAAGACTTGGTTCCTTTCCTGTGAAGGAGCCCAGCACAGTCGCACCTGCTCTAGTATAGAAGACACTCTGCCATTGATGTACACTCTGCCAGGTAAATAGCTGCTGACGTCTACAGAAGGGGTCTTGCATCAACTGGAGCACTTCAAGGGTTCGAGTTGCATTTGAATATTAAGCAAGATGTTTTACCAGAGCAGCTATGCTTGTTTTAGTTGGCTTCTTTTCCTGTGAATTCTCAAGAGAAGGAAGGAGTTATCAATGGAGATTGCCATCCTCAGTTCGAGCCATTTCATGTAAGACAGCTAAACACTTGGCATCAAGCACGTGCTCATTGTGAGAACTATCTTTGACACAGGAGACCCATCAGACCCAGTAATGTTCAGAGCTGGCTGCCCAGCCTGGGTCCTAGATTTCATGGCAAGTAGCAGACAAGCCCTGCTTGTTTCCTTTTAAGATTGGCAGCCGTTCAGCAGGGCTCAGAGGTTCAAAGACACAACCCAAGATGGAAAGATGCTACTGGGGGGGAAAAAGGCATTGCAAAAAAAAATACTTATGTGTTGGCAGCCTCAGCTATAATAATGGCAAATGATGATGTCAGTCACAAATTGATGGTCAATCACAGAGATTGGCACTTAGATAAAAGCTCTTAGGAGATGTATTTTTCCCATTAGAAAGAGCTGAAAAACAATACTGATTTTCTATGCCATTGCTACTCATCATCTCACAGTGGCATGCTCCACCACAAAATGCTGTGAAGTTATATGCAGTATAGATTTGTTTATCAGTTCTTCTCCCCACCTATTTTTCAGCGGCTGATTAGTCTCCCTGGGATGTAGACACATCTCCTATCAAGAACTCCTTGGCTCTTTCCTATTTTCACACATGCATCCCAATATACACACTTCTTATAATAAATGTGCTTATATGTATATATAAACACATTTTTATGCATATATGTTCCCTGTACTATATTCAAAGATACATTCCAAATGGTGTCTATATGCACTCGTTTTCATATAGGAATCCAACTGGATTCCCAGAGGGAAATGTGGAACACATTGTTAAAATGTCTGTCATCCATGTAAGAGAAGCAGAAATGCGCTGGCCATTAAATTTGCATACAGCCCCAAGCACAGAGGTTCCTGCACGTGCAGCGTTCTACTGTTCCTGATGATGGGCACATCTGACAGGAAGATTCTGTCAGGATTAGCTCAGGAAAAACACCCCCAAGGAGATAATTTGAAGACATACTGAGAATTTGCCTCAATACATGAAAATAAACATGAAATTCTCAGACTCTCTGCACATCGGAGAGTTCCCACCAACACCCCAGCACACACCAGAGAATAATCTACTGGAGCTAATTAACACACAGTCAAATGCAGCGCTGTTAGAAGTGGTTGCCACTCGGTGGATTTACTTGCTGCAATGCTTAAAAAGCATCAGGGCAGGCTTTGGTGCTAAGTGTGCTAGTGAATGAAGAAATATTGAAAGTGTAAAAATAGCTACAAAATCAAAATGTGCCAAGCCCCACCCCCCGAAAACATTAGGGAAACTTACAGAAAAGCACCAGTATTCTGTTATAAAACAGTAATTGTGTTTCCTTTTATATCAAAAGAATTCATACACTCATACAGTATCTACAGACTGTGGTATAGAGAAGGGCATATTTTATTCCATAAACAACAAATTCCTCACCAAATGCTAGCATACGGATTATAGCATCTAAAAACAACAACCATGTCTTTATGTCCATGCCTCAATTGATTCCATCTTTCTGATTAATAACATTAAGGGAGATCACCAATGAAGAGAGGCTTGCATCTAATTCCTTTGAAGGGATCTTTGTAAAGAATAAAGGCAGAATAAGTCTGTTAGGAAAAGTAAACATTGCAGAAGCTGTTTTATGAATAAGAACTATTCATAACAGTTGATAATAGAAGATTAAACTTGTTAAATAATGCTTTTAGTAAACTTTTATTTTCATTATTTGATCATGATAGAAGCAGCAAAAAATCATTAGTAAAAACTCCTTTAAGGTAGACTTTGAGAAATTCTTAACTTGGAATTATTTTCCCTGAGTTTAGTAAATTATAACAGCATAAAAAGTATTGCAGGGGCTTCTAATACTAGACATTGTCTATATAAAATAAACTATGCTTAATGGCAAATGCCTAGAATCCCAGACACTTGAGAGGCTGAACAAGAGGGTTGGAAGTTCTGGGCTAGACAGGGCAACTTGGTGAGAGTTTATCTCAAAACTAAAAGGTTGCAAAAGTTTTCTAAGGATATAGTTCAATGCTACAGTGCGAGTTTTGCATGCACACAGCCCTTGATCAATCCTAGCACTAAATAAATAATCCCATATGCAAAACTTCATAAATTATATTTTATGTTTATATTAGCCTACAAAATAAAATTGACAAAATGCATTGACATTGAGTACTTACTGTGTACAAATGCTGTCTACCACATCCTGAATCAAATTACAAAGGAAAGATGTTTTGCATCTTTTTAGGTTCAAATTCATGAAGGAAGACAGTCATGAAGAAGAAGGGAACAGTAAATAGACTCAGTTGACTGGGACTGAACAAGCATAGAATCAAACTGGACCCTCTGAATGCGGCTGACAATTGGGGCAGACTGAGAAGCCAATGATAATGGTACTGGGATTTGTCTCTACTGCATGTACTGGCTTTTTGGGATCCTATTCTATTTGGATGCATACCTTCCGAAGCCTGGATGGAGGGGGGAGGGCTTTGGACTTCCCACAGGGCAGGGTACCCTGCCCTCTCTTAGGACTGGAGGGGGAGGGGAAGAGGATGAGTGGGGGAGTGGGAGGGAAGTGGAAATTTTGAATGGTATTATTTATAAAGTAATAAAAAATTATTAGAAAAAAGAAGGCATTGGAAAGATAAGAAAATGTCTGAAATTTTCAACAAAATTTCAAAAATGAATGTGACATTTTATGCTTATCCATTTTATTAATTAATATCTACAGCAACCTTTACCTGCCTGAGAGCCTTACAAACCTGGGCACCAATAGCCTGCTTTTCATTCTGGGTCTAAGGTAGCAGAAAAGCATGCTGGAGACACTGGAAGAAGATGGATTGAAGGGTGTCAGGATGTCAGTTGCACTGAAGTCCTTTCTGGCAGCTCCCGGCTGCCAGTTGTAGGAACACTTTCTGATCTGCCTTCACTCACAGGCTTCAGTATACACTGATGAGACAAAGAAGGATTTCACCTCTCTCCCCTCCCCCGACATCTACTGCTGGTTTCTTTCTGTCTTTTGAAGTCCTAGTTCCTTCTCATTTTAAATTGAGTTCTTCTTTTTACAAGTTGTTATGTGTCCAGTTGGACTTGTTAGACTCAATCCACATGAACATAACAAGAAGGGAGTTAGATTTCGTTCTCCATGCCAATGCCCTATCCAAGACCTATAAAGGGATTTTTGAAATGCAGAACTAGTGCTGTGAGTTTGGGTAAGCATGCATGCATATCTGTGTGTGTGTGTGTGTGTGTGTTCTTCCAACACAACCTTAGTAATTCTAACAAATATGTAGATGACAGGAGACCAGTGGCTTTCAAAGTGTGGTCCTTGGACAAGCACAAGTTGTACCACTTGTGAAATGGCTAGATGTGCAGATTCTTGAGTTCTGGTCTTTTCTTAATCCCACAAAGAACTGAGCAGAAAAGCTCAGATTTCTTGATTTTAAGAACCTTCCACATGATCCCAACATATACTAGAGTTTGAGAACCTATGTGTTAGATCACCAACATCTTTGTCCTTTCCTGGGGCATCCACCTTACCTGATAAAGGCATTTTAGCTACTGAGTCAGCTTGGCTTGAGTAGTACTGTTCTATAAACTTATCCAAAGTTCTGTGTACTGCTCAATTAGCTGACCTTTGATGAGCTTAATAATCAACAAAGCAATTACCCATTTTCAAAAGCCAACTCCACCTTTTCTTTTAGCGTTTATAAGATAAAGTTGATTGTCCTGTGGGGTGCTATCTCTAGATCTTTTCCATACTTTAAATTCTATTTTAATAATTTCCCATCTCCAGAGACAATGAAGAAATAAAGGTCAAACACTTCATGTTCTCCTCAGTTCAGAGATACAGCCTTGGTCTTCCTCTGGATAGAGGATATCAAAGCTGGTCAGAAAACAAAGATGGCTCTTCACATTTTGCCACTTTTGACACACATGAAGGTAAGGAAAAAAACCTTTATTGACTACCATTAATGGGTAGCAATATATGTGTATATATGTTGAGCTTGGATAAATTAGAGAGGGGGGAAATATCATTCCCAGGAGGTCAAATTCATCATCCCTAAGGGTCAATCCCTGGTGTGTTGATGCCCCAGATGTGGCTGTAACAGAGGAAGGTCTGTTTCCTCCTGTGATCATTTAGTTCCATGAGAATCAGGTCGACGACAAAGATTGCAAACACCTGTTCAAGCACCTGCTTCTCGCCCTTCAATTTATCTGCAACTTCAGCTTTGTTAACCTCAGATAAGACTGGTCTCTGGAAATCACAGGCCGTTCACTGTGGCACCTCAGGTAGACTGGTCTCTGGAAATCACAGGCCATTCACTGTGGCACCTAAATAGACTGGTCTGGAAATCACAGGCCATTCACTGTGGCACCTAGGTAGACTGGTCTGGAAATCACAGGCCATTCACTGTGGCACCTCAGTGTAAGCCTTGGTTTAGGAAGGGTCAGTGAGAGGGTAGAGGGAAGACATATCAGGTGACCTATATTTGTAATGAGTAGGAAGACCCCTCAGAGTTGAAAAGAACACACTAAAAATATTTATGACTATTCCTGAATCTACTTATAACCAACATGAAAATCAACTACACTAAAAAACAGGGTGGGGGTCATCAAATCTTCCAGTAAGTAAGAAAACCTGGGGAAAATAAGTATGTAATATCTAATGTGTATATTCAAGGAAAGAGGTTTGTCTACCCTTGTTCGAGTCTTCCCCTTCTGCCCAGCCTGGATTTTCTATGTGAGAAATGCCATTTCTATTAACCACCAAGGAGGTGACTGTTTCCTTCAATCAGCGGGAGCTCGAACAGAGCTGACCCTTGGGATTAGAAGTGTCGCATCCTGAAGCTGTACTCTGTGGCTTTGGCTGATCTGCTCCAAAGTGAGCATGAAGGGTTCCAATGCAGTCTCAGTCACCATGAGGTGTTTGTTGAGATTGCATAAATTTCATGTTTCAAAAAAGACGTTGCAGTGTTATCAACTAAGATGGTAACTAATGCAACACAGCTTCTAGAAATGCAGCAGAATTTCTAGGAAATCACGACCACAGACTGCTCTGCTGCTTAACAGCTGAAACCAAAAAACTTGAGCACAGAGTTCCTAAGCAAAAGTCCATTTCTCTGCACTCAAGAGAAATTTCCATATTCAAGAAACAGTCGTTGAGAAATGCGACAAGGCTCCACTCAGTGGAATCATCATGTACGTTTGATGGCAAAACAGGAATGGATGCTTATGTTTGGAATTTGATTTTTAAAAGTTCATGAAATTACACATTCATAGGTATGAAACATGTTGTTTGATAAGAATTTTGTATACAGAAAATCAATTTCCCTCCCATAAGAGATGAAATATAAAATTGTTATTAGCACTCCATTAATGAACAATTGAATAGTAATAAAATGGAACAAAAAATTCTGGTCATAATAATCAGCACTTTGAGAGCTAAGGAACTATTTCTAGTGTTGCTCGTTCCCCTGAAGTGCTCCTTCTTGCCCTCATTACCTCCTCCTCCCTACACTGTCAGTCTAGGCTCCCAGGGCTCCTGCTCGCCAAAGCCCACCCCATCTCTGCTCCACATGCTAGGATCCTATCAATTAGGGATCTCAACTTAGAGCAGAAACTGCTAACGTAGTGGACGTGCAGCCGGAACAATGATAAGGGAATGAAAGAGCAAAAGTATTTCCAGCTTTGGCACACAGCCCTTTCTAAGATAGATTATTATTCTGAAATAAATGAAAAGCTACAATTCTAAAAACATCATGTACTGTTTTCGACTCATGAATTAGGAATAAAGGTACATTTTGATACAGAACACATGCTCTGAACTGCTTGAATTAATACACTGCTGTCAATTATTCCCAAATACTGCTTCAAAGAGAAGGAAATTACCTTCATTGCATATATATCTTGCATATATTGTTACACATATGTACTTAATTACATATTCTTACAAATATATTACCTTATATGGATATGTAATTGTACTTTGCAGTAGTTATTTGAAAATAACTAGAACGATAATAATGCAAATCCTCTTATCTTTTATCTATTCTTTGCAGAACTGGGGTTAAACAGCCCTTGAAGGCAGCGGAGTTTCACTGTGTGGAAAGGCATGGCTCACTCCGGACCAGTCTTTTCATGCTTTAGGTACTACAGTGTTCTCCTATCACTTGGAAAGTTATTTATTTTAATCTGAAGAACACTGCATTTCATGCAAGAGGCTTTTTGATTTCCTAGATTCCAGGTTATGTTGCCAGCTACTCTGCTGTCTCCAACCAACCTTGGATCATGACACAAAATAAATCCAGTAAGATTTTCTCATAAGATCCTGAACTTGAAGGTCTAACAACGGCACACCAAATCTGTAGGCCACAGTTTAAGACTACAGACCATCATCAAAGTCTGGAATTTATGGAAATAGCTCTGCTGTGTTTAACAGATCTGTAATGGAGCGAGTTTTTCCTGTTGGACTAAAGGAGTCACTGGAGAGCTTTCTGTGGCGCAAGACTACTCCCTACAGGCCATACTGTAGCATGACATATAAGACAATCTGTGGAGGTTGGGGTAAACAATTTAGTACAACAGTATCAAAATTATTTGCTGGCAGAAGACAAGCTCAGGAGTATATACAGGTTTCATAACCCACATGGGGATTTGCAAGGCACTCTACTTAAAACTACAGTAGAGTTTTAGGGTTTTACATTGCTTCTGTTTCTTATGGAGGTTTATCTTCAGAGAAATGTAAATTGCTTTTTAATAGAGAAAATATTCTCTTAATAATAGACTCTAACATTCTCAATCTATATTTATTACTTCCATGGATTCCTAGAGAATCCATGTTAATAATCTCGTTTTCAATGGAGTGAGCACATTGCTTCCATGGCTTCCTCCATGCCCTGGCGGTACGGAGGAGAAAGGGCAGTTCACAGTAAACACTCCAGGATGCTGCAAAGATTTTAAAATAGACTCACTCGAATATGTGGAATATGTCATATACATTATTTAGAATAATTCAGTTTTTATTTCTAAACTGCATTTCTTCTTTAGGGAACTGCCAAATACTTCAGTTATGAAGCTCAGATGGTCATCTGTTTTACAATAAAAAGATCTGACATTTCTCTAGAGAATGTATGAGATTAACACTGCATTCTCAGTAATTTCTATGACATGCCACATTTTTGAAATACAGAGAATGGTTCTGAAATACAGATCTATTCATCAGATTATTAGAAAGGTATTTCCTTTAAATCTTAAAGAATTTCAAGTCTATTTCAAAACTCAATAAATAATATGGATAAAACACATCAACAATCTGTCACTCCATATGTACAAAGAAGCCTACCCCAAAGTATCTCTACGTGTTAATAATGAGGCCAGTGAAATATCCGAAAAGTAGAGTGAACCCTACTGCTTCGTGCCGGAGATGCCGATCACTACTGTCAACGTAACTGAGATATGTGTACGGGTCTTCAGTGGTGCTGTTTATATAGCCCAAACTCTGCTTGCTGGTCTACTGAGGAAGTTCCACATGACCTAAATTTTAAACACCAGTCAGAGCATGTGCAGGCTGCATAAAAAAGAGAAGCACAATGCAAACACTTGGTCCTGTTTGGCATGATGCAATGCTAAGTATAATACATCCTTGCAACAGTCACAAGTAATAATCTTAGGAAAAATTCACTTGGTAAGAGCTCAGAGAAATGAAAAATTTGCTAGAAAACTAAGTCCTCTAGTTTGCTCTGATCTGCAGACAGCTGAGGGCTGGTCAGCACTTCCTTTCCTGGACATGAACTTCAAGCAGAGAGATGAAGGAATATCTCGGATCGACAAAGCATAAGCACTGAGCTGCTGTCTGCAGCAATGGCCTCCTACAGACTTCCCAAAGAATAAACATTGCATGCATGTGTTTAATTGTACGTAATCATAATGTACAGTATAATTATGAAATGATTAAATGATCTCAATTTTATTTTAATTAAATAGCTAATCTTTTTATTAGAAATGGGTCTCTATAATTACATTGTTCAAGAGAAATTTTATAAAACCAAGGACAGAGTCATAATTTTCAAAAGCAGATTCATAACAAGTTTTCTAGGAAATGAATATTTAATGCATCTAAAAATACTTTTCTTCTTAAATAGATCTCTAAATTAGATTGTTACTTCTGCAACTGATTCATACTGTGTTCAGTCTGTACAACTGAGAGATTACTAAGATTATTCAGGATATGTGAAAGAGTTATTAATTAAAAGTTTTTAAAGTTTTCTAATATTGCTTCCTTAGGCAAGTTGGATTTTGAAGGCCCTCTTCTTACTCACCTGCTCATATAAAGGATGTGTGGGGCTTCTCTTCACCCATAACACAATCCAAGGCACAAAGAAGGCATGGATATTCCTACCACAGTTTAGGAGGCTTTACCAACAAGATGTAAGCCTGAATAATAAAAATTGTATTGTACTTGATAGGTCCTATCCTAAGGCTATAAAATCAAGTAGAATTATTGATCGGTGAATATTATTCTGTTCATGTAATTACTGTAGTGCTGATAACGAGGTAGTCTATTATGCCATGTGTTGTCCAAATGTGGACCGTGTCTGGGAAAATTGCCCATTTATGGAACAGAACTATTTTCTTAGCTCACAGAAGTCTATGCGATAGACTTTTTATTTGTAGTATCTTGATCTTTTCATGCTACAAAGAATAACTTCTAAAACTAAACTCATGTTACTAACATGAATTTTAAGTCTATCTCATCTCTCTGCACAGCTTACCAGTAAATGCTCTCAGACAATGCAGCCAATAAATGGCACTACAGTCAGTCTGTTAGAAAAGTGCAGTGATCTTAGGCATCATTCACTATTTCAAAGCCATAAAAGGACAGATACTAAATACATAACTTACGAATTATCAGTTATGAAAAACAATCTGGTTCAGAAAGCTTCACTAGTATAAAAAGATAGATCACAAACCAATAAAGCCTATTGTTTGTGAATCCAATATTTGATTTTTATCATTTATGTTCGGCAACTTCAAATGATTTTTAAACCATATTACTTATTGAAAAAAATGTTATAAAGGTGAGCATGGGGATTTGAGATGGAAAAACCACATGTAATCAGTCATCCTTGAAATAATTGATATTTTTACATCAAATCCAGGCCTACAAATCTAAGCTGTAAAGACTTGATCTGCAGCATTGATGAGTTCAGAAAGCACTCTCCTGCATTCCAGAAATAAAGCCTACCAGGAAGGTTAGCATGGGTTAGATACCTCCCTCTCTCTTTGTGTACTATTCTGACGGTTGAAGTTTGCTGCTGTGAGGCTGTCTGATGCAGAGAAGGCTCAGTGCTGGCATCAACATGTGGATGGTTCCGTGTCTCACAGACAGTAGTTCAAACCTTTCAACACGTGGATGGTTCCGTGTCTCACAGACAGTAGTTCAAACCTTTCAACACGTGGATGGTTCCGTGTCTCACAGACAGTAGTTCAAACCTTTCATCTTCATGATGAGCTCACTTCCCTTGTATTTCCTGTTTGTCATTTCTTCATACCAATCATTCTCTAAATGAAGGGAGAGGTATAATTCCCATCAAGATGGGTACCCATGAGAGTATCTGGGACCAGAAAGTTCCTACCTGGTGTTGTCTGAGGACTACTCCATTACTTTGCCTGCTCTCTAATATCTCAGATTTTTACACCTTTATAAAAAAATCACTCAGATATCTGAGAAAATCAGAAGTACATTACTCAAAAAGTCAATAATAAATGTGCGTTATATATTTAAGGATGGGTGTACTCCTACTTGTCAACTGATCTGACCATCAGGTTATTTTGATGACACCTTGAGAGTTACAAAGGAAAAGTCCAAGGTGCCGATATTGGACACAAGTAAGTTTCAGTGACATGTGGCAGATACAATTAGAAGTAGCCAGCACTACAATGAAGACAATAGGCCAATATGATGGGCATGTCCATTGGGTATCCAGTGGGGAGCTGGAAGAACAGGAGTATGCTTAATGAGAGAGAGGCCTGTGCATGGTAGAGACACATTTCACGGACTGCACATGGGTCTATCCATAAGATTTCACTTCCTACTACTGCATATAAACATTATATAAAAAGAAAAGAGAATGAGTCAGAGAGCTACTTATATATGCCAAACATAGTAAGGATATATATATATATATATATATATATATTATATATATATATGCCAAACATAGTAAAGACAATTAAGTAATGAATCCGTAATACTTTTCCAAATTTGTTTTGCGGGAGTCATGAACTTTGCATTAGGCAAGGCTTATTGATATGCTTTGATATATTTATATGTGAACACTAAAAATAACTGAAGATAAGGTCGAGGAATGGAAAAACTGAGTAAATATTCAATTATAGAAACTGCTAGCTAAGTTTTGAACAGAAAATACGCTAATTGACTAGGTTGGAGTTTAGAACATGCTGAAAATGTTTAATTGTCTAGCTTTGCCTGATGCCTGTGGTCAACTGTAAAAGGGTAACATTAGATGTCTTTGCGATAGCTATTGAGCTTACTAAGAACTGGATGACCAATTTGAGGAATGACCCCCAGTTTTAATGCTATGTGACCTAGAGTCACAGCAGCTGAAGCAAGCCTTTTCTTGCTACATACTCAAAACAGTCACTTAATTTCTATCCCTGGCAAAGCTAAACCAGACTCTTGTGAATAATGTATGCAGTTTACTCTTTAATTGAGAAGAACATAAAGCTGTGAACTTTATTTTCTTCTATAAGCGAAGCAGCTAGTGCACTCTGAGTGGGTCTGTGTCCAGGGCTCAGTCTAATGCCTATTACCATAGTTTTTGGATAGAGCCAGTCTCTAAATTCTATACGGTAATTTTTGAAAAAGATTTGTGTTTGATAATGCAAGGTTTCAGTCACCCCCTCACTTTCCAATGTTACTGCAAGCCAAAATTCAAAACAGGTGTTTGGTGCTAAAGCTGTAACCAAAATATCCTGATAAAAGTTCCCTCGGAAATATAGTGGTTACACAGCCCTGTATAACTTTAACAAACCCCTATTTTCTTCTTTCTGCTCCATACAATGTGTTGCCTATTTGCACCCATTCAGGACTAAATTACAGATAAAGTTACAACAAATTTGTTTTCTCAAAAAAGCAGTCAGCCCTAATATCCCTTGAGTAATAAAAGCCTTGTCTTTCATTCAGAACCAGAACTGGCATAATTTTCTTCAAGAAACAAACTCTACTTCCTGTGACAATGGACCTGTTCTTAAAACTCTGAATGGGATACAGCTCAATTTGCAGGTGTTCGGGTCTAAAGGTAAAAGGGCGTTTGACCTCCCGGCTGGCGATTGTTGCTATGGTAGGTAACTTCAGTCTGCTAGTTATAGCATTTTATCAGATAAGCTGCCAGAGTTTTCAGCTCCGAATTACTGAGGTAGGCTCAAGTGAATCAATAATTTATACCGATATCTTTCATTCATTCTGATGGTATAGAGATACATACTAACAGCCTGCTGTAGCATGGAACAAAGCCAGAGACAGCATTTAAAGAGAAGGGAAAGAAACCCATTATCTATGTGAACAAACCCACTGTGTAATAAAGATGCAATGGTGTATTAATTTTATTCTTTAGCTGTGTTAGTGGTCAGTGTGATGAGATAGGAATCTCAATACGGTCACTCTGCAAACATGGAGACAGGGCTTACATCTGTCGCACTGATTTTTAGGTAAAATATTTGACCTATCAACATAACATAAACCACTGGAAAATATCCATGGCTAGATTAAATTAACTAAACTCTTCATATTTCCTTACTGAGTTTCAGTATAAATTACTTTCTAAACACAAGAATCAAATACATTTAGGGGCAATACATTAAGAGTATTGTTAATATAGCCTTATGCCATTAATCATTACCTGGGGAAAATTATAGAGTGTTTTATACACTAACACTGTGACATTTTTATTAACTCATAATCCCTGTGCTAACAGTGCTGCACTAAACAAGTAATAATTAAGAAGGCAGAAAATATTAAAAATGCCTACTTTAAAATTCTTCAATCAGATTAAAGGGAACACCCGAGTGCCTGTGAATGGAAACAGCCTGCCTACATCGTGAGATCATCAGACCTACTCGAATGTGTCCACAGTTTCTGGTTTTTGTCATTAAGATTAAGGGAGTTTATAATCTAGAAACATTATAAAAATACCTCTTAGCAAATTTAATTATAAACAGAGACTGCTTCTTGACAGATTTGAAAATGTGTTTGTAGCCAAGAGGCACCAGAAATCACCTCTTGCCCACTTTACCTCGTTTAGTTCAAGGCTAACATGTGTTTGGCCTGGATACATGGACGGATCCAGATTAAAGGAAGCTGTGTGCAAAACTAATTGAGGCAAAAGGGAGGTAACATTCTATGGTAATACTCAGGTTATGAACATTTTGCTTCCCCAGGAGAAACTGTTTTCTCTTTTCCTTTCCAGTGACTCCTCCCCAACCTTGGTAAATAGAGGGGATGGTAAAAGTCTGAAAGAAGATGAAAGAGCATGTAAGAGAGAGGGAAGAGAGAAGAAATGAAGTGAAGGAGGGAGGGAGATTGAAACAGAGGAACAGAGAGACAGAGGGTATGGATGGAGAGAGAGGGACAGAGAGGAACAGAGGGAGAGAGGAAGGGAGGGAAGAGGAGGGAGAGAGAGAATGATTGAGAGAGGTTATTGTTCTCACTTGAACTCTTTAACCTTTTGCATGAATTACGCCTGAGCTACCTGGACTCCAGTAACATCTCTGCCCTCTAAGAAAACGTTGAAAAACAGAGAAAGAAAAGAGAAAATATTGGAGTGCTCCTTTCTGATAGTAAGACAGAGGGGGGGGGGTTCCTGCCCTCATCCCATTGGGTGGTACAAACAATGAGTGTGAATCTTACACTCAACGCAGAGAGGAGAGTGGGGCACTCTCTCCCACCTTAGGAGACTTGCTACACTGCAGTACCCTCAGACCCATCTGATTCTATCCTGAGGCTTCAATTCTGTCACTAAAGTCATTTGAGCTGCGTCTGGCACAGCTTTATTTGTGTGTGCCTGAAAAGCGGAAACCCAGCCAGTGGCGACTGAGATGCACAACAGGCTGGATTTATTCCTTGTTGCCACCTCTGGTAATGGATTAAAAACTGACAAATGACATTTTTCAGTTTACAATCTATTTTGTTCCCTCATTTAGTAATGGACATTTAGGCTGGACATTCTTGGCAATTGGAGAATTAAATATGTCACTAACACTCTTTCTGTAGGAAAAGCCAAGCCTTTGGACAAGCAGGATGAGGTGATTTTCCTTAGGAAGCATCTTTACCTTTAGGTTCAGTGTAGAAAACTTTCCCATATATCTTTTTAAATTACCTTTTCATACTGAAACAAATTTTGTAATCCTATAGGCATCAGAAACAAAAACCTTTGCTGTGCCCATGACTGTTATTGGAGTCTAAGTTATCCACAGGTCCCGCTACTTAAGAACTTCAAAGCGGTTCATAGAGGTGATTTAATTTAGCTGTGTTCACCCCAGTAACTCCAATAACTTGGTGCACCAAGTTTATAACAAATAATACTTCATTTAATCCTGAGCAAGAAGTGGGCAGCACCCTATGCTTTTGATTCTGCCATTAATCCATAAAGGGATATAATATTACATTATACACTTTAATTTTATGGGGAACAATTTGGACCCATATAATTTGAAGGAAATTTAAGAACACAGTAATGCAAGAAGTGTCCACTTTTGCTGTTTAT
The DNA here is from genome assembly GCA_004026605.1 of Ondatra zibethicus. Classification (NCBI taxonomy): domain Eukaryota; kingdom Metazoa; phylum Chordata; class Mammalia; order Rodentia; family Cricetidae; genus Ondatra; species Ondatra zibethicus. The sequence goes on from PVIU01007359.1 coordinate 50,459, forward strand.
TCAGTACTGGGGCACATGCTAGGCATACACGCACGTGCCAGTGAGTGAGGTCTCCAGAGCAATCGATTATTTCAAGTGAATAAAATACATGTACCTCTTTTCTGGAAAGCTAGGCTGTGAAAAGGTTTATCTACATCATATACCAATGCTTGTTGGTATAGGTACTTGGAGATGCTTAGTCAACTCAATGATGATTCACACTAGAAACATGGGAAATAAATTCTTAGCATTCATTTTTTATTTTTATTTTTTCTTACTAATACTTAGATAAAACTAATACTTCTCATCTTTGGTGTACCTGAAACTCAAAGTGAACTCTTTGGATTCTTTGTTATTGTATTTATACCCCATACAGCAGTTTGTAGAGTTCTAATGTGATGCAAGCTCAATTAATTAAAAAATTCACCAAAGCATGCAGGACACATATAACTTATGCTGAGTGCCCATTAGTACATCAGGAAGGAGCCCCTCCTGTCAGAACATCCCTTAACAGGAAAAGCCAGGGCCAAGAGTCCGGCTTTACCCCAGGACTTCCAGAGTACAATGGACGTTCTGCTTTGCCATAATTGAGAACAATTTTACAACTTAACTCATACGCTTCTCCATTTTATCTTTTCATTCCTGCTGTCTTTGAAATCACCACCACTAAGCAATTGGGGAGAACTGACCTTGCTGACGGGGGGAGCCATTTGTCTCTTTGTACTTTCAGCTTCCGCACTGTAAAATCATCTCCAAGGCCCCTTCCATGTGTAACGTTCTGTGGCTTCATTATGTTGTTGAGAGCGCATGTACTCTTTACTTTTTAAAGCCCCTTGCCCTTGCCGTGATGAGGGATATGATTCTAAAGATGGTGTTGAAATCGATACGTTCCTGGAGTCTTCTGCACCAACTTATGAGTTCATTTGCTCTAGTTTCTTCCATTCTTTGAAGGGATCAGTGAACTTGAGGTATGCCATTATCCATGGCATTTCCATGATGGATAAACATGCTCCAAGGCCCAAAGACCTGTTTTACAGAACAGACTTTTCTGTTTGGAATCAGGGAGCCTACATAAAGTCATTACATTTAACTATGTACTAGCTAAGATTTAGGGCTTAGGGATAATACCACTAGGAGTTTAAGGCTTATGTTGTGTGTGTTTCAAAGATTGAGGAAATATCACAACCCAGTTAATAGAAAAAGTACTCTAATATAATCAGCCTCCTGACCAAGGTACACAGTATACATTTGTAATGGAAGAACCAAACTCTACTTTAAAAAATTTAAGCAAAAAAAAATTTAAGCAAGCCACAGTTTGATTCAACATTTTTAATATTGCTGCCTACCTAGAAAATGTAAACATGGCCGTTGGAATTGAACACAGTTTTTCCTGAGAATCAGCTCTCACTTTCCTAGCATAACTTCAGAACAAATCATTCTCTGATAAAATTTTGCTGCACTAATTTGTGGATAATTAGTTGGATTACATTTATCCCTGATAACCTATCATTAAAAGTTCTCTTCTATTGACTAAGGGAAATTGTGTAATTTGCCAGCATTTTATAGCACAACTGGATGAAATATTTCTGCTTCAAACACTTAAGTCCTGCTGAAGTTCCCTTGCAGAAGCTATATAGAACACCAACTGTAAAAATTATAGTATGATTTGTATTTTGTGACATGAGATAAAAAATCAAATATGTATATATTGTTTATAAACTGCAACAATGAACTTTTTGTTTGAATGGTGAACACAATAATTTGATCTATTTTTATATGACTCTCCTTTTCCTTCATCTTTCTTCCTCACTCTCCAATGGAGAACTTAATGAAGAATCCAGAGGGCTAAGTCAGTAAACTTGTTGGAGAAATTGAGGACCTGAGTTCATATAGAGGTATGAATATAGATTATGCCCATAGCCCCAGTGCTGAGTGGCTGGAGCTAGGCAGTCCCTGGAGTCGCTGAGCCACCATCTAGCTAACAGGTGAGCTCCAGGTTCAATGAGAGATCTTGCCTCAGAAAAAGGAAGACCCCCAGCATGGAACTCATGTTCCACACACATGCACATGGACTTGCATGCACAGTGCAAATACGTGTAACACACATACAAGGAAATATAAAGATTGGCTATTACTAATTAATATAATGCAATGTATTGCACCTTCACCATGAGAGAGGCCGTGCTACTTAGTACAGAAAATGTTCTCAGATTTCTCCACATTGATGAAGCTTAGGAATTGCAGTGGGATTGGAATGCACAAGAAGGTCCTATGTGAGTTTGTATAGGGGCAAGAACACGGTTTTCAAAACTAAACAAATCTTTCTGTGAACGAACTCTAATGTAGTCAATAATTTGGTATAGATGTCACAAATGGCTTCTCCAGGCTGGTTTGCGTCCTATGTAAACTATTGAAATGCCAAACTAGGCTTCATCACCAGCACCAAAAAGCAGTCCTAGTTAAACATATGCTGGGCCCCGTTTGGAGCATTCGCAAGGGGACAGTGTCTCCTGTGAGGGCACAAATGTGTTCTGGGTGTGACAGGAAACCAATCTTAGATGTTTACAATTACTTCTCCAATAGTTGTTCTTCACATTTAGTTTCTCGTGTAAATATCTCTAAGATGAAATGAGAAGAGTAGAGCCCCAAAACCAAATGAAAGCCATGTGTTGCCATATTCTTTGTATTTTTGCCCTTAAAATAAGGACTGACTTCCATTTTGATCTTTGTATACCTATTTACAGTTGGATTTGCTTCCTTTCACTCGTCCCTGATTTTCTCTGCATTTTTTTTCTTGGAGACACTCACTGACAGCTGATGTGAACACCTTTACTCTCTTATTGATCTCCAAATGCTACCGCTTGCTGAATGTCCAACCTCTGTCATCACAACAAAAGCCCTTGGTGCCATGCAGTCCTAACTCTCAGCCCTATGCGGCAAAGGCTGCCAAGCTCTTGTTAGTATGTTCAAATATAGTTAAAAGATGGAGAAAGCAGGGGAACAAAGACAGAAACAAGTTTATTAGCAGCATCTCCAGTTACACACTCACTTAGTAAGCCAGATGTTCACAGTTTGTAGGTGTATCCTCAGAGCTGGTGCCTAGTGTAAGGGTGACCTCATAGGGAGAGTTAGCTAACCGACTAAAGTGAGTTCAGATTCACCCCCATCTGGAAGAGGTGGATCCACTAGTGTAAATCACATAATCAGCTCATTCTTTTAAATATTTTTCTTTAGAAGCTACTCTGAATAATAATGGATTGCAATGAAAATGAATTGCTGTTTTCCTCAACATGTGTGTCCCTCAATTAAATTTAAGTTTGAAGGCAGGTAGAAATTCATAGAGGGAAAGACTGATTTAAGAATCTGGAGACAGACATTCCTTATTCATTATTTAAAATATTTTTTAATTGGTAGATCAGTTGTGAAGTTAGTGATTCTGGTGAATCTTCATAATTAATACAAGGTTAAATGGAAATGGTACAGCACCCAAACAGGAAAAAAATTAGCATATTGAGAGAGTGGACTTCGGGGTACAAACTCCACCACCCAACTCTGAAGCTCATGAGAAGGTTAACTCCTGGACTTAATGCTGGTAACATCTGCAGTTAATACTTCCTTATGCACAGAATAGCAACACATACCTTGGCAAAAGTGAAATGGTTTAATTATTCCTACCCAGAAAATAAAACTTTCCTAAATAACAGCATGACACTATCCACATCAGAGGATAAAGGAGGGAGAGCTGAGATCACAGAAAGCCTGAGTGTGACCTCTTCAGGATTCAATTCTTGCTACTGTAAACAAAAAACAAAATGTAGGAGGAATATACTTTTTAATGCCTAACAGATCTGAGTTATGTGACCAACTCCCTCAAAGACCAGAAAGTCCCTTTGCAGACATATGTTAATGTAAACAAAAAAGGGCATCAGCATCATTCAAAAGGAAGAAAGTGTGGATCTGACCAAGCGCTGGGTTATTATATAATACCCAGCACCACAGAACGCAGGGATGACTGTGCGTGAGGATGGGTGTGCATGCAGACCATCACATCTCCTCGCACAAGATCAGAGGGCACGCCCTGATCTCTTACCACCTATGCTTCTTAAGACTTCAGGTTGACATTAGCTAAGGGTGGCCAGTCCTGAAACTATATATTTAAATGATGACTTTCTCCAGGGTGTTCTTGCGACTGTAAGAATTTATATACAAAAAAGAATTTATATACAATGTTTGTGAAAGAAAACCCAACTGTAACTTTTTGTATAATCAAGGACATTATTTGAAAAAGAATTCTTGCTAGTAATTGAGATGAATTTGGGGGCATGGGAATGTGTGTTTTGATTATCAATTTTCCATATGGAGTGTGTTTTCAGCCTATTTGTTAGAAATTTCTTAATGTCAATATTTTTGACTCTGTAAGTGGAAATTTAAGCAACTTTAGAGGTATATAATTTTCTAAATCAATGAAATTCTAGGCAAGTATCTTTCTTCCTTACGTTAGTGAAGCTTAATGTAAAAAATTTATATAAATTGTAGGTATTGTTTTCTAAATTATGTAAGTTTACTGAGGGGAAAGCATGTGCTGTGAATGGCAGGGGAAAGGCTTTGGCAATTTAGATATATAATTTAAGACAGACCCATGAGCACAAAGACAGCACCATCAGTAGTACATCACATTTCATTGGTGCTTGTTTCTTTGATTTTCAGGTCTCCTTCATTTTTGTTGCTGCGGGGAAAGTAACAAGACGTGTGCCTGAAACATTTCCATTGTATTTTTTTGCTAGCTCTAAGAAAATAATTGTAGCAGAAAAATGCTCCTATAAAAATAGTTTGAAAATTGTCATAATTTCATTGGTGTGATATTACTGGTGTCTATTAAATTCTCCAAATGGAAACTTCTGCTGTAAATGTGAAGTGCTTTCTCTAGATCCAGCACAATTACTCTACATCCTGCATCCACTATGTACGCTGGGACTGGGACCACAGCGATGCAGAGATGCCCTTGTATCCTACATCTGCTGTGTATGTTAAGACTGAAACCATAACGATGCAGAATGCCTTTGTATCCTACATCCACTATGTGTGCTAGGACTGGGACCACAGTGATGCAGAGATGCCTTTGTATCCTACATCCACTATGTACGTTAGGACTGGGACCACAGTGATGCAGAGATGCCTTTGTATCCTACATCCACTATGTGTGCTAGGACTGGGACCGCAGTGATGCAGAGATGCCTTTGTTTTCACATTGGTATTTCTCCTTGACTAACATGGCCTTTCAGTCCTTAACCATGAAAGCCACTTACAAAGCCTTTATAGCTTGTAATACTTGTTAGAGAAATCTTTAAGTTGTTTAATGGCAGCAAACTTTGTATATAGAAGCACACAGTGAAGAATGCTAACTGCCTCTGATCTTTAGGACACTACCTTTTATTCCAATTGCCTCCCAAGGTTGGGTCCTACTTTTTGCCCGTGGTTTCTTCATTTTTTACTTTTAATTTGGAACATTTGCCTACACATACCTCCCACATGTGAGTCTATGCATGTATCATTCTGTTTGTTCTCTCTACCTCCACAATGGCCCAGCTTTCCTGAAAAAAAAAAAGTGCGATTCTTTCCAAAAAATGGGGACTTTTGTAAAGAAGAGGGAACACAAAATTGTCTAGAAGCAAATGAAAGCAGGCAACTAAAAATGCCCAGGAAAGGATTAATAATGAACCAGGGTCTTCAGTGAATTACTATAGACAGAATTCTGCTCACTCACTTACAAACACACATAGAGAGAGAGGGGGAGAGAACAACAGAGAGAGACAGAGAGGAAAATAGGATCAGAATCTTACTAGAAAGTCTGCCTGGGTTGGTCAGGATAGAGGGCTGAAGCCAATAGCTTCTTAGATACGAACAGAAACAAATGTATATTATGGCTACCAGCTATGCATTCAAACATGCCATTTGCTATATAAAGTGCCATGAGGAGCTGCTCTCTTGTCATAATTCATGTTCATTGTTCTCTAAGTAAAATATGTGTTTCCTGCTAGTTATTCTGCACAGAATTGTACTTTAAAGGCAAGAGGACATTTTTGATAATGCACATCTTAAGACTTTTCATTAAAGTATCAAATTTAAATTCTACCTCTTTGTGCACTCTGACATTTTTTGTCTGGCATTTTCATTAATTTTGCGACATACATAAATGTAGCTGAAATGTTAACTGATCAATACTTTGTCTCTCTCATGTAGCACTAGGGTTTCATTCCCCAAGGACCACACAGCAGAACAGAAATTAAATGTGTAAAATATCAAATGTTAATGTTAAACACAGCAGCACTTGCTGTGTAACGACAGAAAAGGCTAAAACAATTCCAAACGGACAGATGCTACCACAAATTATCTACAATCACATTTAAAGATTAAAGTTTGTCCTGTAAAATAATTCTCTGACGCACACTGAAGTGTGTCCTTTTGCTGATAGCTCAGTTTTCCAATTATTTTTGTGCTCATTACAGTGAGAAATGACAGTGCGGAAGAAAAGGAATGTGTGCTCACTTGCTCTCCTTTCCTCTTTCCATTCCACACCCACTGGCTTCCACGAGAACACAAATGTCTGGACTGGAGTCTGGTGAAAATTAGTCCAATTTGTAAGATATTTCCAGGTCTACAATTGCTGATTCCTAGGGACAAGCAGTGCCTGCTACCCCACAGACAAAAGAGCTCCCTTTGAAAAATAATATTCATCAGAAAACTTAGAAACCTAACTCTTCCAGAAGCCGACCTGCTTTGCTTTGCCATTTCCCCCTATTGCCTGCTCACAGGTGGTGCTGGGAGGCTGTGGCTACTGCCTGCATTTTTACGCTCATTGACACCGAGATGCAAAATAGGATTGTTTTCTTCCATTCTGACCTCACTATTTTGCATTTGTTTTTCAGAGAATTGAATCAGAAGAGAAAACCAAAATGGAATAGAAAAAATTCATATTTATTTAAACATTAAAAAGCATACTGATCTGGCCCTAAAACTAAGCCACATAATAGTATAAATGCATGTCCTCCATGAGGCAGCTGCAGCTAGGAAAAAATGGGCCAAATGGACGCAATATTATAATAATAGACCCATGCTCTGTCAGGGGCATGATGGGGACAATATGTCTGTAACAATGGGCACTGCCGTTCATCTGACGGAAATCAGTTCTTTTCAACAAACTGCCCTAATAAACCCCTGCTTATGCATAGCAACGTTGAATGACTTTGTTTTTAAATACCTCATTTACTCTCTGTAAGATGGCTAAAATCTTTTACGAAGTTTTTTCTGCTTTAATATCACAGCTCTCAGGTGTACATCTTAAAGGCCTCTACAGAAAAGAATATTTACTGTGTGGCATAAGGCAAGGTACATTCATGAGCTTCAGTTTCTTCATCCATATACTAGGAAAAATAGAATCTACATTATGAAGTTGTTGAAAATATTAAATCCTTAGTGCAAGAGCATTTTCATTTATTTACATATGAACAATAAATCCTTGGCACATAGGGAGTAACTGATAAACATTAATTTCCATTTGTACGAAACTTTCTATATCAGAATTCAATCCATGATTAAGTGGATTATTGATAAGAGATTATAACAGAATTTTGGGGTCATATGGAAATTGTAGGTAAATTGCTTTGATAGTATTGACAGTTCTTATCATGATTTAATAATCAGATTTATTATAGTAAACTTATTTATTTGCATTTTTAAGAAAAGATTTTAAATTGGCAGCCTTATTCAGAGAATTTAGTTGGCTCTTTATCCTGGAGGCTCACTACTTCTAGGTACTCTCCCGTGATAGAGAGCAGTGTGAAGACAGCAGGGTGAACCTTCCATGGGCTCCCAGTCCGAGCCTGAGCAAAGAATGCTTGTTATTATTACTTCAGCCATAGCTGATAAAGTGCTACTACTTTTTCATTTTCCCAACAAAATGGTTAATAGTTTCTTCACACTTTGTCATGTTCTTTCCTGTTCCATCCTCATTTTCAGCCATGTTTTACCTTTACTATTGCACAGTCTTTTGCTTATGTTTCCTAGGACCGAGTCTGTTACAAACTGGTTATTGGCTGAGGCAGACACTGCATTTTCTGCAGCGCTTTGCTTCCTTCTAGTGATGTCACTGTAAGTGAGATTACAGGCAGGTGCCTCTGTTTCTCAGAGCTTCAGTGGCTTCTTTTCTCTTTTTTAAGAAGCAAAAGTAGATTATGAAAAGGAGCTGCCATCTTGAATTAATTTTAAAAATGACCTAGAAACTGGAAGAAGTTTATAAAGAATCACACAATATGCAATAATGCCAAACAGTCCACAATGAACAATCCTAAATAAATGATATAATTACATACATATTTATGTTTTCAAATTTCATAAAGAGCCATGGAGATGGCTTTAAAGAAAGCCAATCAGAAATAGCAGCAGAAATTTTCAGTAGAGTTTTATTGTTATTTTAAGTCCCCATAGAACCTGAAATTAATGATATAAAATATATGTACAAATTGTCTATCATTTTGCTGACTATCATAATGCCGTGATGCTGATGAAAATCAGAATACCCCAATATATCTATTATGTGAGAGTTATTAGACGAGCACAAGAGAACTACTTCTTTAGCAATGATGGTGGTAGTCACCTCCTTAAGAAGACAACAACATGTCTATGGGAAGCAGGCTGCTAACTGGTAAGTGACAACACAAAGGGACATACACAGTCTTTGTTTGTGTGCTCAGACATTATGAAAATCCCAGTCAAGGCCTGTGCAGAGGACAGAACTCCAAGGACTAAAACATACGTTCATTTGACTGGTGATATAAAAGCTGATTGGTACTCTAATTAAGGCCTTTCTGTAGACCCTCATAATAATGTCATATTTTGCAAAACTGGCAACTTCAAGGAAGCATAAGGTGCTCATTTCCTAACAAACACAAAATAAAATAAAGACTTTCAGAAGATGGACTCCATAGACACTTCAGGTAAAACATCGACCAAGCAGAAATAGTGTGAGTGTAGAGATCCTGGCTAGGTCCAGAGAAAGTGCCTTTTTAGATTTTTCTGCCACTGCCAATTGGTCTCAGTATCATTTCTGAAATGATCAGTGTAAAGGGAAGAGGATGAACCTTGTGTGCAGAATATTTGGGTCGATTACATTCTCACTTGTGACTTTTCAAAACTAGAAACCACAGAATCATCTCTTAAATAGGTCACATCCCTTTCTGCTCTCCTCATTTATTAAAGCTTACCAACCAGCATTCTACTGCTAGTGATGTTCCTATCCTGACAAAATACTTACAGAATGAATAAAATCAAAGTGTGGATGGTCAAGGCCGTTACCATTGTCTTTTTTGTTTGTTTGTTTTCTCCACAGAGAAGTATTTTTTTGACTCTGCTATTTGGATCTGGAATTGTACAATATGCAGAATTTTACTTTTTAAGTGTCAGAGAAAATTATACTTTGACTAAGATGTCTTGCATGCCGGAAATCTGAGGAATATATTCTTGGATTCAGACCCTGAACAATCCATCAGGTTCCTGCCCACAGCAAATCTGTCCAGTCAAGTCTCAAAATAGGAATTTTAAAATGACTCTATCAACATAACTGTTACTATAGTCACAGAGAGTTGGAGCTAAGATTGCTGAATCTGATGAATAACAATAGGCGAGCAGTACAGTGTGATCATACCACAAAAGCAGCAAGACTCCTTGGGGGTGAATCCCAGTCAAAGCAACTATTAACGTAGTATGCAGTGTTTACCAGCACCATGACACAGCGCTTCGTTCTGACGAAGTTTCTTAGAAGCAGCTGTAAGGAAAATGAAAACAATATTAGAGTTTACAAGACTGAACACAATCAAGTATATTGTATGATCTACAAGCTCGTGGTGATTTAGAATGGACCCAGAGAGGCGATAAGGTCACAAAGATATACCAACTGATTTGGCTCACTAGGGAAAGGAAAGGAAGCATTAATGGATAAAGAACTAGATGGGATGAAGTATTTTTTAGCTAAATATATATTTAAAAATAATGTTTTCATATAAGCTGGTATGTTTGTTCATAAGAAAAACATCTGCTACTTATGAAACATGTACCCCTGTTAATTTGAACTCTCTTCTTTTTAAGATAGATTAAATATTTTAATTTCAAAATGCTTCAAAGTGAATTGGATACCTTGAAATGCTTTGATTGAGAGTTCTAATGAAAAGCCTGTCTAATGTAGCTTATTATAGAAGCACTGTGATTTCAAGGGCTTTTCCCACTTAGTAGGACTGTTCTGTCTATAACCATCCCTCATTACATATTAAATCCACTCTATATTTTCTTTTTATTTTCCTATGATTTAAAAGCTAGGAAACTTTTATAGTAACTGAGTATGTTGCAAAATGTCTTATTAGAAAAAATATGTATGATAACTCACAGAATTTAAATTTAAAACAAAAGCTATAGCATGACTTCAACAACAAAAAGACATCTATGAATTAGATAATGGTTTAAAAAGTTACCTACAGAAAGGGATAATTAAAGTAATCATAAGTCTGCAAGTTAATATATTAATACTCTGAATATAGTCCGGTATCAATCTGGTATTTTAAAGAAAACGATATGTAAAATTACCTGAGTTCAAATGACAAAAGTACACATGTATAAAATTAATTCATGTATGTGCAAGGCAGTTATAACACATTTTAAAACTGGAATTTTGTTTAGTCAGAGAGTCTCCCTGTGTATTTCCCTTCTTGGTTCCTAGCACCTTTTTTTAAAGAACAATTTTTATTATTCTTATCTATAATTATAGAGAAATATAATATGGTTTTCTATTTAGATAAGTATTTCATTTGTAATGCACCTTGTTTAAATGCCAAAAGTCTCATTTTGTGGTGAATTTACTAGATTAAAAATAAAAATATTTTAAGGTTTCTCATGGCTCAGAAAATTATCAAATATTTTACAGTAAAAGTGACTTTATAGCCATAATAAACACATTGTATTTTAGCTTTGTAAACTGTATTAAACATTTAAAAAGGGTAGGTAGCACTTTTTCTTAACTTGATATTAAAGTAAATTTTAAGTTATTATTGATAAATACCAAGCTCAGTTTAATGCAGCATCATAAAAGGAAGATCAGAATTCCTGTTTTTATGTTTTAGTAGAAAATGTCAGTGAGTTCACTTTAACGGAATGTTGTTAACATCTAATGAAAAGACCCCCTCACTGAATTAGATGGAAATTCTTCCTTCATTCACCGCACACCTGCATCATACCTGTGGGTGGTCTGTGCACAGATCTGAACCTCACTCACACACTCGGTGACAATCAAATTGTAGTTTACGGTCCAGATGACCCTCCTCCGCTGATGCACAGCCACAGCTCCCTTCTCCTTCCTTACCACCCCCATTTCATCTCTTATTTTGGTTTTGCCTTTGCTTGATCTTTTTAAGAAAGGAGAAAAGGAAAAAAGCCGTTTTCAATATGTAGGTGATCAAAATTTGTAAGGACGTCCCCCTCCAGACCTCCAAGGTTTATTTGAATTTACTCTGATATTTTACAGAATCAATCAGTTCTTCCCAGAGGGATTAATCTTTCTTTCTGGTTCATTTTTTTTTTTTTTTTTTTTTTTTTTTACCTGTTTGGAGAGCCTGTTTTCCTCTTCAATGTACTTCTGTTCTTTGGGTATTAATGTTCGTAAGCTGGCTTTCACCTATACATCAACACATGTGTGTCTTAGGGGTTCATATATTACAACTATTCACAAGTTTTGCATGCAGGTCAATTTGCAATAATTTCTAAAGTTTCAAAGTCTTGGCTGCTGTGCTCATAAAATATAAATGTATACAGTTGCATATGCATGCGCGTCCCTCGGCAGGCAGGCAGGCAGGCAGGCAGGCAGGCGGGCAGGCAGGCGGCAGCCAAGCACACGGCGGCGGCCCCACTGTAGCAGAAAGTGTGGGTGTGCCAGAAGCATATTCTCCAAGATACATCAAGGTTTAGAGAAAATGAGGAATGACAGAAATTCTCTACAAATCAGGAACAAAAGCTTTCATGAAACTGAACTCTTTAGCAGTACAAAAAAGCCAAAGTTAAGACTTACAGCATTAAAAATCACATCTATTTCAAGATAGATGACCCCCTTTGTTGGCCCTGTCAGCTGCTTGTTTTTCAAGACGTAGGCTTTCTGTTCACCATTTTGAATCTGCGGGAAAAGGACATGACAGCCGTCTGTCTCACGGTCTCCACTGAATACACTCCCCCAGTGACCTTTGACCCCCAGCTGCTGAAACTGACAGAGAACCCAAAACAACTGTGGCAATTCTGACAAGTACCTGTTCATTACCAGGATCAAGTCTGTCAAGAAAAATTAACTATCATGGGATTCAACATGGCCGTGCATTGAGTATGTTAAAATTTTTAGTGTTCTTATTACAGACCTTGGTTGAGAAATGACAGACATAGAGCTGAGGTTTTTTTTTTTTTTCCTTGAGCAAAAGCAACACAGAACAGTGTGTCAGGTGACTGAAACTTACAGACAGCAATGGTATAGCAACTCTGCCCAGAAAGTCGGCGCTCCGGTCACGGTCTTCATCATAAACTGTCACTTCCAGGACTGAATGGATGTCTTTAATGTTGCTGCGTAATAAACAAACCCGAGGAAAAAAGACTCCATCAGTATGAAGCAAAGATAGACTGGTTTTGAAATCTTAGAACTAGCTGTTTTTCTGTATTTTTATTTTTCTGTATATTATTTGCACACAGATATACATATACAGGGTAGGGCAGAAGCTGAAAATTTCTCATGATACATCTAAGATGACAACAGCAAGGGTCAGAGCATAAGGAACTTTGAAGACTGCTGTAACTTTCAGTTACATTTTTAATGGCATATCACTTTTGATCTGGATATGCAAAGAATAACTTACTGGAAAAAATCACTACGCACTGCTGTCAATATTTAGGCTTCTCTGTCTCGTTATAACAATAAATCATACAATTTCATAACTCCTATGTAAGAGATCACAGGTTTGCTATCAGTAGGAGCCACATAGACTTTTGAACTCTTATTGCTTTTACTATACTATGACCTGTCCATTTTTTATAGTTCTTACTGTTGCACTTACTAAGTTAGGTTTATAGCAAGCAGAGAAAACAGAAGAGAGAAAAGGTAGGATTACCCTTGGATTTAGAAAAAAAAAGTTATATCCCAATATTCTAGTAAGTTTAAAAGACAACACATGATAGAAAAAACTGTGTGAATTCTGCATATTTTTGCTTCAAGAAAAATAAGTATCAATTGTTGACAGCTTTTATTTTTTGATCAAATTGTTTACCAAGAAAATATGAATGAATAGAAAACTAAAAAGAATATATTCATTACTGAAACACCACAACTGCACGTGAAAAGAGGCTTTACCAGGGTACAATCAATTAATCGCTTTGATAATAATCAAACCTATTCATTCAATTATGCATTCTAGAGAAAACACTCTCCATGGCCCTCTCAGGAGTGCAAGCCTCCTAACTAGGCTTTCATCTCTTATAAAAATGTGGAATTCCTTAAAAATAAATTGGTCAGATAATTAAAGCTGATTAGTTACTGGCTCTTAAGCAGCGACATTATAAGGAATTAATGAGGAATTTAGCAGTTTTTTATGTACAAGAAATAAAACCATGTTAGAAAACTGCTAAGTACTTCTGTCTGGAGAGTTTTGCTTTGTGGAGCCTATTCTCTGCAGCCCAGTCTAAAAGAAGGGACTTGTCCACTACTACAGTGCAGCATGCACAGCTTCCACGGTGCACAGTGGAAAAGATTTAGAAACCTCTTAAAACAAAGGAAAATTAACTCAAAGGTTGTTTTGAGATTTAGGACAATGCTTAATGTCCTTATTGTGCTAAAATGAAACAAGCCCAGAAGAAGCATCTGACAAACCCGACTGGATTGTTTGCTGGTTTCAGTGGTGGGACAAACAGGGCTTTGTCCCCCTTGGGGTCCATGCAATTGGGAAGAATTTCAATAGAATGTACAAAAGGAAGAAGCAGTATGCAGATTCAGTGGTGGGGAGCAAACCCTTAGTCAGGTCACATAAAAGCACAGTGGGAAAAAAAGTCTATAGTGAAAACAAAGAAAAAGGACATACCCCTTTTTCCCCAAGTTTCATTCTTGATAAGGTAGGGAAGGGGGTTGGAAATTCATGGTTAGTAAAGGCAGAGCAAACATGTTGTGCTGCGAACTGGAATACACAAATACGTGCACGCGTGTGTGCACGCACACACACACACTTTTACGGTAAACCATATTTTCACACCAGTTTTAAAATAAGCATAAAGTGATTATTATACTTACAATGTGAACACTTTGTTCCACTCAGGATTGAGGTTTTTGTAGACGGTGTGTGTTAGCAGTCTATCGTTGTTCAGTTCTACTACACAAAATGGATCACTTTTACCTATGGGAGATATTCAGAGAACGTTTTTGTTCGTTTGTTTTTGTTTTTTTCAGCATATACAGCACCCACATTGATGGTATCATGATCATATCTGTTTTGATCACAAACTTCCCCCCAAAAAGTTTTCTAATAAACAACAAATGAAAAAAACTTACAAATTAAGAAAGCAAACCTCATGAAAACAGATGTAACTGGATATTAGCAATTGTTTATGCTTCACAGGGATTTAGAACCTGAGACCAAAGTATAGAGCTTGACTTCTGATCTGCTGTAATTTTTAAGAAAGATAATACTACAGTGTGGAGAAAGTGCACTGTACCCATCCTCTCTTCATTCTTGGTTCTATTGTGTCCGTTTGAATAGTCAGTCACTTCACTCTCACAGCTATACTTTCAACTTAACTAACTCACTAGTAACTCAACAGAGGGCCTTCCAAACAAGTGACTTGAGAGAACATGGCTTTCTTGCCAAATGACACCACTTTAAGTTAAAGTGAGCTACTTTCCCCTGAGATACCTATGGGATTCATAAAAAGGTAAAGAAAATTAGAGCCTACGAGGTTGAATAAGTCTGCTATTTGGAACTTAAGATCAACAGGCAAGTGGCATGCTAAAGAGCGGCACTTCTGTTTTTTAATGTTTTTTGGAAATAAAGGGCCTGACTCCATATTGACTCTGCTTAGTATACTCAAATTATCCATTCCATGTGTACATTTTGGGATGTCTCCATTTCTTTGTCTCATTTCATAAGAACTCACAAAGTCAAAGACTCTCTGAGAAGAGCATGGATGGTACTGGTGCATCATGTACTTTGTCTGATACCTTATACAAATGACAATGGAATCAATATTTAGACAAAGCTGTCCAGAGGTCATATCTTTTAAACTACAATATTGATTGAGACTACATAAGAGGTTAATGTGCATATTATTAGCTTTAATGATAAAGAACAATTGTTTTAAATGCATTGTGAATTACAGCCACAGTAGTTTACACTTGTGTGAAACCCTAAGTGTCATCTGAGATTTTGAATTAAATTTTAATGGGAAGGAATGTATTAGCTATCAGTGGCAGAGAAGCTCGGCACACCCACACAGGAGTATATTTGTTTGTCATAGGATAACTCTTAAATGGGCAACACAAGCTTAACTCACCCTTAGCTTATTAATTTTATATTGAAAATGATTTAGTATGCATGGGTTAATTCAATAGTCTTATATAACCCGATGTAATTGCACAATTTAACATTATGGTAGTTTCCTCAGTCTGGGGTCTTGAGGATTCTTCTCAGCAAAGACTAGAACTGGTCCTCTCTGATGTCTTGTGGCGAGTTGGCCACATGCTTTGCCCTGCTTGCCCAGTTTATGGGTTGTGGTTCTTACCTTCACCACTCTCATTTCCAAGTCCTGCACACCACCAAAGTCAGTATTGAAAATATCTTGTTCATTAAAACACAGTGTAATGGGTTTCACTTGGGACTTTAATAACTTAATTTGCTCTCATAGAATTCTGATACCAGCAAACAAAGGCAGGCACAAAAAGCTTTTGGAAAATATTTGTATGCAAACCTCTAGGCAAGATTTCCTCCAATAATAATTTCACATTTTAATCAGAAGCTGGGTAAGGACATAAACATGTTTTATATTTTTGAAAAGTCTTCATTGCTTTATCACAACCAGTATTGTATACGATAGAGAAATAGCAATGCACAAAACAATTAAAATAATCCCGGTGCTCATGGACTTTTGGACCGAAGAAGATGACTTCATTCTGGCATGTTTCAAGTGATAAATACTATGGTAGAATTACATGATGGGAAATGTGATGCAAAGTGCTTGTGTGCGCAGAATCTTCAGGAAACTGAAGAACATGTTTTGTTGGAAGAAAAAGAGGTGACAGAGTGAGCTGTGGTCTGCCCAGAGGAGCAGAGCCTGCGAAGGCCAGAGAAGCGGCTGCAGCTGTCTTACTAGCAATATTCAGGAAGCCAGCGAGACTGGGGAAATGGATTGGGAGCTTGTGCACTGGAGGACAGGGGAGGGGGGAAGCAGTGGGCCTTTGAAAACCATGGCTCCCTCCTGCAGGACAGAAGGCTTTGGAGGAATTTGAGTTGAGGATTGATCTGACCTGATGGCTATCTGAAGAGTAAGTACTGGGGGCGACGGGAACACGAGAGACCAGTGACAGCCGGCCCAACAATCCAGCTGGTAAAAGGCACCTGGGTTCTGTGACTCTTTTGGAGCAGAGCATCATAATTGTACCAGACCAATACTGAACGCTCAAACTGTGTCTGACATTACTAGAAGCTGGAAAACCCTTAACTGAACTTAGCTCGGCCACATTTTATGTGGAATTGTAACAAACCTTATTTCTAGTCCCTTCATCTCTGGAATCTGGCAAAGACAAGAGAAGAAAGTTTGTTTAAATGACTACAGGCAACTGAGAGTGGGAGGAACAGTCTTCCCCAAGGAAGAGCACCAACTGGTTGTCCAATACCCTGATCAGCCCTGAAGACACACATCCAAGGAACACTATAGAGACCAAGTAGATTGTATTTAGGAATATATATATGTAATAACAATAATGAAAAAAGAGGTCATGAATTTGAAAGAGAGATGATGGGTATATGGGAAGGTTTGGAGAAAGGAAAGGGAAAAGTGAAGCAATAAGAATATAACCTCAAAAATAAAAGTACTAAAGGTAGATAAAAAGAAAGTTTATTGAATTTTTATTCATCTTTTTCTAAAAAGATACATTTTGTAGTAAAGGAAATTGATGCAATGCCAAGTCTTTGACCACTATTAGTTTTCACTAACTTAGAAAGAGCCCTTCTGACACATAGGTCAAGGGCAATTGCAAAGTACTATTAGCATTAATAGCATAGGGCCATATCAAGTTCTATAAGCTCAGAATTAAAGCATACACTCGATTTTACTTTTGAAGAAGCAGTTGTAAGCAGTATGCTTGCTTAGTGCCTTCAAATTTGCTTCTTGAAAACACTGGCTTTTCCATTCCTTAGTCTTTCAGGACTGATTGATTTTTTTTTTTTTTTTTACCACATAAGCAAGTAGAAACAATCAGAGAAAGACTAGAGGTGAACCGAATCAGTAGTCACCTATGAATTCTTTACTCCTTTCACCTTTTTATCATTCTATTTTGACTCTGTAATACTTTGTCTGCTTTCTGAGAGCGCCGGAGTGGGTGGCCTCTGGGATGGACTACTGATGCTCAGTAGGCACACAGTATTCTGTAAAGTGCATGCTTTTCCTCAATGACTAGAAGTCCAGTGTGAGAAATAAAGGCAGTAGTCAGGGGTGAAATGAAGTTTTACTTCAATAACTTTTTACTAACCAAATATCTTATTGTATAGATTATATAATCTATTTATTCTTTTCACTTCTGTTTTAACCCAAGGCAGACCTGTGGGTACCAGTAGTCTCTTTCTTAACTTCTGTTATTTTGGTGATAAAAATACCTATCTCTTTCCTTAGAAATGTAACAAACTGAAGAATTTGGAATTAATGGAAGACAGAAATTGTAGTAGTGCTGCGTGGTAGATGTGTTGTTGATTGCTTTGACTGCAATGACAGCAGAGAATCGTGCCGTCCTTGAGAACATAGCAATTTCTGATGTTGATAATTTTCTAAAGAGAAATGGGAATGCCTTCCGAAGCCTTCATCACCTGTTGAGTGCCTGCCCATTGGCTGCTCGCCCCAGAACTCTAAGCATAAGACATTGTCAAGCTCTCAAGGCCCGCGCAGTTTACTAGGCGTGACAGAAGTGTAAATGCATAATTATTATGCAGGACTGCAAGAACTGTAATAAAGGTGAGTGGAAAGTGCAGTGGGAGCAATGAGAAGGATGCACATAACTTCATAACCCTGGGACAGGAACAGGAAAGGGAAGCAGCACTTCCTCAGTGGAGTGGACCCTTGTGATCTGTGATGATTGGACATCTGTGTCACCAGCTTTTGTAAAAGTGACGAACCATCAATTTGTAATCAGGAATATCTCATTTAAATTGATTCGCGCACCTCTTTGATAATGTCTCTAAAACATAAAAACCTACAAATGAATAACACAACTTATAAAGAAGACACTTTACACCAGTATGCTTGGATAGTTGTCTATAATCTAGCTAAATGATAAAAGCCATTTCTTTTTCTATGGATTTTTAATAAGAAAAATAATCTTCCAAGTGAATTAAAACTAGAGACTCCTTTACCCCTTATCATAAAGCAAAATTGGCAACAGACTTCAAAGCACTTATTCCACCACTTCATTCTTCTTTTTAATAAATACATTTTACAATAATGAAGAGATATCAGGATTGACTCCAGTAGGCATGTTTTCTGGGAATCTTCAACACTACACCATGGATTAATAGAGTGAGTTCAATGGCTAATTTTCACCCTTGCCCTTACCCTCCAGGGTCACAACCTGACATACTGCTAAAGAACTGTGGGAAAGTTTGCACAGTGCCCTGTTCAGCTGCTATCTGTTTTGTGACAAGTTGTGATTTCAGTTTATTGAAACTAGTAGTTTGAGTATTACAGTCACTGAATGATACTGAAAGGTATTCTTGCTCGTGGAGCAGAGCATAAATTCTGATCCATCAGTGGTGGGCTTTGTCCAGGGTCACGAAAAATGTGGGGGTGGGGAGGACCTAGTGGCCACCTCTTTGTTGTCATGTCTTTGAGAACACAGAGGCTTTTAGTAGCACAGAAAGCAATTCACACCCACGGGGAGAGACCTTTTATTTTGAACCTGTCTTGCATTTATTAAGCACTTTGGTTTAATTTCCTCAGTTGCCACAGCTTGCAATGACTATATTTTAATCTTTAAAAAATATAATCAAGATTGCCATCTGTCCTTTCTGCAAAGTTGAATTTCAATCATGACATATAACAATGTCATAGCTGAGTGACTACCATAGGGTCACTAGAACAAAAAGCAACGTGTGTTGAGATTTCTTCCAATCTTTTTCTTACCAATGGAAATGGAGCTTTGATCGTACGCTTTCTCATCAACTGGCCTAACATATTTTAAGCCTCAGATTGGTAGAATTGCATTAACAGACACTCTTTAGTAGGTCCCCACTGGGTTTTAGTTTCTAAGTCGTGAAGCAGGCATGTTTCATTGTGGTAAGGAAATTGACACGCTCCTACTGATAATTTTATAATGCTCCTATTCTGAAATAAAACAAAATGTAGAAACTTAACTATCATAAAAGAGGAATAAATAGAATTTTTAAACAATAAAACCATACCTAGAATTTCTCAATAAATATTTATTGAATGTCTACTAGAACATATGACCAAGGAAGAGGAAGTTCTTTGTCATCTTAATTTAACTATATAAGGGATAGGGCAAGGAGGGTAAATATTGAATATAAACAGCAGGATTATGATGTGATGAAGAGTGACCCAGGTAATGGAAACAGAAAACACAGGCTGAGGTGTTAGAAGAGGACACAGTTTATAGGTTGAACTCAGTGGCTGTAGTGGGACTCTGAAATGAGGTTTGGCGGAAGAATTGGAAGAAGTGGAGAACAGCCAAGTGGATATGGAAGGAAAGCAGTCTGGAAAGTAGACGTGATTAGAACCAGAGCTCAGTTCTCTGACACAGTTAATACAAGATGTCCCAGAAGTAAGGACAGCAACCATGAAGCACCTGAACATCACCAGCCTTCAGGGTGCACTTGTGTAAATGGCAGCCATTGCAAAGCTTGATTAAATTGTGTTTCAAGATGTAACCTAAACAGGCATGATGTAAGACGTAACACAATCTGTGTCATCTAAAGTTGCCTAATCCTTTGTAGCACATTTAGCATTTTCAGCTCCAAGCTACCAAACACCAAAAGTAGTTCCTCAAATGGGTTTCAAATAAAATTTCCAAAAAGTGACATGAACTCTCAAGGGACAATATAACCTTTTTATCATTTGAGAATAATGATTCTTTAGAAACATTTCTTATATATTTTGTCATAGGAATTGTTCAAAATTATTGAAGATCTTGAAAGTGTTTACAGAATGACATAATCATTAAAATTACCATTTTAGAAATATAGGAAGAGACCATGAAAGGTTATTAATTCAATGTTAGTGACAATGATAAACCTATGCGACATAAACATGAGAGTGACTTTAGAAATGTGGATTGTGTACTTATGGGAAAATAGTGTAACACTAAGGAACATATTAGCATTATTATAGAAATAGCTTTGATTCATACTTCTCTGAAATGATATTGGGGATTTCAATAAATTCCTGAGCTGCATACTTCAGACAAACTACGAGCAATGGACATCTACATTGTGTTGCTCTAACTTATTTCTATCTTCCTTGCAATGTAGAACTAGATGCGCAGGAATATCTCAAGACTTCATGTAACCAGATGTATTACTGACTCCTAAATTGAAGCATTTTATAGATTCCGGAAGTTGGAGTTTATAATCAAAGAATGGCAAGTGAAACACAACAACGAAGATGTGGGCACACAGAGAACAGGAAGACTATGGTGCTAGAAAATGAGAAAACCTCACAGAAAGTCATGCATGAGCACTGACAAGCTTACATTACATATAAAAACATTCATTCTAGTTTATTTTGATATAACATTATATTCACAATGTTTATTTTACAAGCATAGATTCAAAAATATTATTTTATCTATAATAAGCATAAAATACATTAAACTCTTTGTGGCAACCCTCCTAGATATTTCAGAACATCTACCACTTAATTAGACTCTCCTGCAGAAAAGCATTTCAGACTAGCTTCCAAAAGCAAATTAATTAGCGAGAGAGACCTTTATAACACAGGAAACCCTTCTGACTTAAAAAATTTAGTGTAGTATTAGGAGTTTAAAGAAACTCTCTCAATCAAGGGAAACACATGAAGAAATTACCACTGTCAAGTTTCTGCTGTTAGATTGATAGTTTCCATTTTTTCTACTTAATATCTCATTTGGGATTTTGTTCACCTTGTTATTACTACCTCAAATCTGATGGTTTTGAAAGACACCTTAAGGAAAAGTTGCAGAACTCATTCAGGTAACCAGGGGTCATTCTGACTCGGCCTCAATAGCTCCAATGATAGGGAATTTTTTTCTCACTGGAATTTCTGATTCATTTTAGAATTGTAATTTTTAGAAAATGTTTATTTATATTAAGAATAAAATTATATATCTGGGCTCGAGAGATGGCTCTGGTCTGAGAGATGGCTCAGAGGTTAAGAACACTTGGCTGCTCTTCCAAGACTCTAAATTCAATTCCCAGCATCCACATGGTGGTTCACAACCATCTGTAATGAAATCTGGTGCCTTCTTCTGACCTGCAGGCAGAACACTGAATACATAATAAATAAATAAATCTTTTTAAAAAACAAAAAATTATATTTTAATTTTCCGTCTGTAAAAATTTTAAAATCTAATTAAAATGATAGGTATAGAGCAAGGGTCCAGCCTCTGTCAGGCCACACGTGCTAAAGGAACACAGCCTGACCTGTGTGGAACAGCGGGGTGGCGGCTGGCTGAGCACAAATTCCACATCGCAGGCTCTCTTCCTGTACTACACTGAGGCCTTGAAGCCCCGAATGACATTTCCAGACTTCTTAGGGAGGTAGGGGTGTGTGTGTGTGATTTATGTTGTGTGAATCAGGTGTAGACGCCTAAGATATGCTACCAGAATTTGGCTAACTATGAGCATGTTGAGTTCATTTTGATGTTGAAGACAGCAGGGATGAGCTGTAAAAGTTATCAGTTTCTTAAGTTGCTAGTGAGGTAGGAGAAACCACTTCTTACTCTTCCATAGACATTAATGCTAATCTCTGCAGAGTGAGAACAGTCTGGTCTTAGTCCCTTCCAGCAATGAAGATTCTATAACTCACTTAATGCTCTAAATTAAATCACTTTCTGATTAAATGGTGTTTATATATTATAAATTCCTATTTTATTTTTATGGGTTTCCTGCATGTGGGAATGTTTGCCTTAGTGTCTGTGTTTCTTGTGTGTGTTTTTTCTTATTGTTCTTTTGTTTGTTTGTTTTGCCCTACTTGGGTTTGTTTGTATTTTAGGTATTATATTACTATTATTACTACTATTATTATAGGTGCCTGTTTGTTTTCTAACCAGAGAGAGAGAGAGAGAGAGAGAGAGAGAGAGAGAGAGAGAGAGAGAGAGAGAGAGAGAAAGGGAGAAGTTGGAGGAGGGGAACCATAACATGAAAAAAATAAGTTTTAAATAAAAAATCAATTTGCTATAAGGACAAAGTCTCTTTGGACATGAATCTTGGCCACCACTTTCCTTGCCAGCTCCTATCTATACCTTCCCTGGGATAGAGCTTCAAACTGTAAAACAACGAGACACAGCCCTTCGCTGTCTCCCTTCGGTAGCATAGTGAACAAGTCGTCTTAAAAAAGGATCTAGATCTATGTGACTGCTCTTCTGTTTACAAGCATGCACGTGTGCGTGCATGTGTGTGTGTGAATCTGTGTATGGGGGTGAGTGTCGGAGTATGTGGGTGGGTTGTGTGGAGGTGGGTGTGAGTCTAGGGGTGTGGGGGTGTGGGTGTGGGTGTGAGAGAGTGTGTATGTGTGTGGATATGTGGGTGTTTGAGGGTATGTGTGAATCTAGATGTGTATGGGGTTGGGTGTTGGAGTATGTGGGTGGGTTGTGTGGAGGTGGGTGTGAGTCTGGAGGTGTGGGCGTGTGGGTGGGGGTATGAATGTGTGTGTGTGAGTGTGTATGTGTGTGGGTATGTGGGTGTTTGAGGGTGTGTGTGTGAATGTATGTGTGTGAGTTAGTTAATCTTTTAGTCTTTCTACTCTTCAGTTTTCTAAATTATAAAAACTGGGATAGCAATAGTTTTTAATCATGCTATTATGAGGTTCATTCTGATAATCCTTGTGTCAAATCCAAAGTCATATCTTACATGACAGAGGCTAAAAACGGTTAGTTATTATTGTTGTTATCAGTGTCATTATCTAAAATCTATCTTCAGCTAACATCATTATAAAGCCCAAGATTAAAACATATTTCAGTTGAGATGCATTCTAATTAGTCTATCAATGTTCCTGATGAATAACTTGGGCAATAAGGTCTAATTCTCAACATTTGACTTTCATCTGTGACAACAAGGGTAATGTATGTATAATTCACTTTCATAATGCTTAAACTCATCCCTAAGCATAAAGTATTTTCTACATTTTCTACCATTAAAGCAAAACATCCCTTTTTAACCCATGTAAGGCCTTAGATTTATATTTTTGATGTTTATTTTACTGAGTAAACTCTATTACCTCAGTCTGTAAACACACACACATACACAGAGAGAGACATATAAAATATCTGTTATTTTTGCATACATATTTTAGTCTCATATAAATGAATCAACTTATCTTCTTGGCACATTTCATAAGCAAACAGTCATTTATATTGTCAAAGCTATTAGTAAATCAACAGTGTGGACCGACAGACAGAGCATGGATACCTTATTAGGACATCGATCCTTAAATCACTCTTGGGCTTGACTGCTCAGTGGTTTAGGATTCTACCTAGAGGATCATACGGTCCACATAGTTTTATAGTAAATGGTTCTCTCTTCCACCTCAGAAACCTACATAAAATCAGATCTTGACAGCATTTCTTAGATCCATTGTTCTAAGAAGTGACTGTCTTATTTATACAACTATATCTTAGTCTAACAAAATATAGTTTCTTTAAAATGATTACAACACCTTAAATGCCTGCAGCACAGAGGGAACCCTGAGGCTGGTTTGATAGCCATACCAGCAGCTCTCTATTCCTTTACTTAAAGGATCATTTTGTCATTTTGTAATCTTGGATCAACAGAACCTGTTAATTATTTTATAATATTTCTCTTCCCCCATTTCCTATTGATGGGGGCACATTGTCAGCCCATAGTCCTTCACCTCTAGAGCATATCGAACCCAATTATTAGTCTCGTTGTCATCCTACCTATTCTTCCAGAGCAGAATCTTCTAACCATGTGACCTGCATATGAATCACACACTGTAATTCCACTTGAAACACTGGTTCAGACTCAAATGAGACCAGCATTTGTGCTAAATTATGACTTTCATTTATGTTTTAATATATGTTTGATAAGAATGGCTTGGTTTTAAAAGAGACTACCTTTCTGCAGTTATGATATGATTTTCCAATGCAATTACTAAAAGGAGGAGAGTTTCCTATCTAGGTCAGACACTGTGACATGACGAAGGAGAAGCTGCAGCTGCTTCGTGATGCTTCTTGTTGCTTGGTCTCATTCTCAGCAAAGATTTGAAGAACATTAATGTATTTATCACATGTGAGTTTGTAGTAAGAATGTTTTCTAAACAAGATATATTATCATGACAGAAATGCCAAGCTTTGATGCTTTATGAATTGGATAAAATGTTTTATCAAAGTATACTGCTAAAAAATCTTCTGTAGTATATTAAAAAGCAAATGGGGATATTGACTTATACTATGGAAATAAAACACACTCTGGGAAAAGTTTAATTTTTGTTAATACTTATTTTTTGTTTTAAAAAATAAGATAGTAAATATTGGGAATACCTTAATGTAGCTCCTTTAGCTGTAAATTATTTCACTCTAGTCTTTTATCCAGTCATTCAGTGGAATGATGCCCATTTTAAAGGCTACATATTTTCTCTTCTGCCATCATAGAATTTAACTAATGATCATAAAATGTGAAACTATGCTTGTTGGATACTCTCAGTATTATTACATATAATAATGGCAGCTACAGATACACGCTGCTACAGTTCACACTGCTAACACCGCAAGAAAAAACTTAGCTATGCCTTCAACAGGACAAGAAGATTCTGAAATGCATTTGATTCAGTAACTACAATACATTTTGTACAATGTGCTAAAAGAATGCACAAATTATTTTGTGAAGACAGTACAGTATTTAATGGCCATCTATATGGATTATAGATATAAATATAGATTCTTGCTGCCATTTCTCTCACTTCCTGTGATACTTTCCAGGAACTGATTGCTTTCTTCTCTACAACTGCCTTTTCATTTTCTTTTTTTTTAATAGACCCATAATGTTCAGGGGAAATACCAAGAATAATAAATCCCAATCTCTGTATAAAATATACCTTCATGACATGACATACTCAAGCTGGAAATCACAGGAACCAATAAAAATGCAGGCATCCTACTGATAATGAGGTCAGAAATACAAATAAATTTACTTTTAATGAAGACTGGAAGCACAGTAATCAAAGTGTTAAAATTCATTTCATGCATATCTTATTTGCTTCTTAGCTGATATTTACCACGCAGTTCTGTGAGAAAGTAGAGACTAAGATGCTCCGGATAAATGGCTCAATTAATTGTACAGAGGTAGACCTCCTTGAGCCAAGCCAGAGCTGTGAGCTCTTTATTAAAAGCACTATTCTGTAGCCCCTAACCTTGTTCCTTGACTCCTCTCTGGTTTCCAATTTAAACAAGTCCCCATGCGGCCTGCTCTAAAGGGCTTTGTCTCCCTGTCATTGTTAAGGGCGCTGAGGCATCCTGGAAGTGTGAAATCAGACCTCATGAGTTGAACGGTTCCCCAGGGAACGCAGGACTGTGCAGAAGGTCAAAGTCATGGGCCGGACCATCTAAAAGTGTCTGATCGCCGGTGTGTGACACAGCAAGTTGGGGGTGGGGGCTAGACTGAAGAGGACTGAAATTGAACACATCTTAATTAAAGCCCATAGACAGCAAAACAAAATGTTTTCTAGGCAGCCTGTCAAATGGGGCTTAAATTTAGCTCCGCTAATGAATCTGAGCCGCTCACTGTTATTTTGTAAGATAATAAGATTCTCGTCACAGAAGCTGATAAAAAAAAAAAGCAAAACAAAACAAAACTGTAGCATGTCTTTTTCTGCTGTTTTGTTACTTAAATATTTTTAAACAATGACGACAGTTTTCCAAAAGGACAACATGGAAAAAGTCTATGCAAATAAAGGGAACACTAAACATTTCTTTTTAATAACTAGTGGCCTTCTAGACTACCGGGTTGACATGCTTTATTCATAACTTACTTTGTGGTAAAATAGACATTTTGTGGGAAAATTTCAGTGACTATTAATCATAAATCCCCCTTCTCTTCTCCCCTTCTCTTCCTATAGGACATGGGACATTCATTTGCAAAACCAGTTCACCTGGGATCTTTGGAAGGTCTATCAGCTCTTCCCTGTCAGCGTTTCTGAGAGGCTGGTCTCCCTGGACAGGATAGGACCTCCTTCTCAGGGGGAAAGCAACAAAGAAACAAAAAACTCCACAGCCCTGGGAAAAAGAGAATGAGGGGCTGAGGATGACTCAAAAACTGGAGGAAAGTGGGAGGGGGTCCCTAGGAGGAGAGAACACTCTTCTCTCTTTAGGAACTTGAAAGAACCCGTCTCCCAGGTTTAAATACTCTGCTGAGAAAGTCTCACTCAATACAGAAGACTTGAAATGCTCTGTTACACGCCGAAATTAGGCCCTACTTAAGGACAAAGAACAGTCAGGAGCAAGAAAAAGACAAAACCTGAACTATTTCACCCCTCCCCCACTCACAAACACACTCCCTGGTTGGCTTTTCTGGTCTCACAATCTGGCCAGTTTTAGGGAGCATGTGATTTCATGTTGGAAAGAATTTTCCCCAGTGAACAGGACCAGAGCCTCTAGCCTTTGCTTTGACTGTACAGGGAAGCAGTAACCTCTCACTGGGTAGTGAAGGGGAGTAAGCGGTACTTAAAAGTATTTTTCACTTACTCAAACTTTTTCATGTAGAAGAATTTAGTGCACCAAGGCTTCAAACCCCAGCGCCACTTTCTCAGGCTGTGAAAGGCTGTTCACAATTTGCCTGAAATTTCAATCCACTCTTGTGCTGTGCTCAATGTGTGCATATGTGTGGGAGTTGTAAATTGAGGCCTTAACCACCAGAGTTAATCTCTTTTAAAAATCTGTATTAACCTTAATGATTTGAAGTGCACTGTCCAACACTGGGCTATTGAGACCGAAGTAAAAACCACCCTTGACTATCAATAGTTTATTAGGGGCTTAACTGAAGTGACCTACTGTAGTAGTATTCAGCTGAACAAGGCTATAGGCTTTTTGTGGAAAGGAAAAGAATTGAGGGTTTCATTAAAAAGTAATTTGTGCTTTACACTCACTCATTCAAAGAGAGTCTCAATTGCTCTTTATTCACACAGAGTTAATACAGTATTACAATGTTTCTCAATGAATGTGTTGTAACAAAAGAAAAATTTTACATTTTGAAAGGAAAAATTCTTTGTAACTGCAGTAAGATTGATGGTGACTTAAAGATTTTTTTCTCCTGTGCTCATTAATGTTGGACTATTAATCAAAAATTGTGTTTAAGTGACTTATGTTATAATGACCAAAAACATCTTAAAATATATGAAAGTTGGTCAGGTATTAGTTTGTCTTGTTAGAGTTTTGCAGAGAAGAATTATTCTGAAGCCAAATATCATCTAACCATAGCTTCATTTGTCCCAGGTCAGAAAGTATGTCTGGCTTAGCATTGAGAAAGTTAGTCACGATTTTAAAATTGCCTTTTCCCAGCTACAAGCTTCTAGATGAGTGATTCTCAACCTGTGGGTCACTACTTTTTTGGCAGTCTTCTATCTCCAAAAATATTCACATTACAATTCATAACAGTGCAAAATTATACTTATGAAGTAGCAACAAGAATAATGTTATGGTTGGGATCACCATAACAATGTAACTGTGTGTATTAAAGGGTCTCCACCTTAGAAAAGTTGAGAACCACAGCTCTAGACGTGTGCTTAATTGAAGACCTGAAGCCAGAATGACCCATTCAATCCCTTGTCTTTTTACTTTTGTTTCACTTTAGGCAGGAGCTTTACTGTCATTAACCATTAAGATAGACATCAGCTTTTCAAAGTTCTACAAATATGAAAAAAGAAAAGCACACGAAGAGCTTATTTGTGCCCTAAATTGTTTAAATTTTCATAAGCAATGTTACTTTTTAAATTAATAGTATATTTAGACATTTCTGACTTAAACACATGGCCTGTAATTTTTGCCACCATCACAAATATCATAAAAACCACAGAAGGTCCAAGGGTGAACAAGGTCAAAGACAGAATTATCCACTTGGCCCTGAATAGTTCAACATCTCTCTTGTTCAGTCCTGAGCCCATTAGATTATAAGGTCAGCATGGCATGAGGAATCATTAGATTTATATCCATAAAACTGAAGGGAAAAATTGAGATTCAGTTATTCAGGATTCCCCAAATTAATGTTCACTTTATCAAATAAAAATTATATCTCATTGAATCTCCACCAGAAAGGCTATTGTTATTCACACTGATTTACATAGAGCCATTAGGAAAGAAATATCTCTATTTTTTCCAACTTTGAAAGAACATGTACTTTAACTTCCATAGTGGCACACAGGCCAAGTAGGTTAACCTTGTTTGCATATTCATGAAGTTTTAAAATCGATGACAGCTTTTTGCTGAGAGGAGGCAAACTTATACAACTGCATTCAGCCTGAATAATGGCAAGCAGCTAAGCGTTTGAAATAACAGGTATGTGAATTTTTCTGTAAGAAATTATTGTGCACAGGTTGATTCACTGATAACTATACAAGAACGAAGTTCTTAAGAAAGAAAATGCATAAACTCACCATTCACAGGTTTTTTTTAAACCACCAAATGCTAAAGAAGCTCACCCTCAAAGATTACAGCTACCCCTAGCCCCACTATTCTCAAGTATCCACATATATTTTTAAACTGTAAGTGTCTTCAGTTACAAATGAGTTGAAAATCATTTTTTAAAAGAAATTATAAATCCCTAACATTTTTGTATCTGTCATATATTATACTCACTTGATGATATACAAGTATGAAAATTTTAAAAATTGCTATTTTGGAGCAAACATCTGCTATTTGATTTTGAAGAGAATTATCTTTTAATCTGCTTTCAGTTCTGCTGCATGAATTAAAGAAGAACACAGTGATTTGCTGACCACTGAACGGTAAGAAAAGGATAGTATTTTTTATTCAAGTAAGTCTGCGACTTTATCAGGGCAATCTTACTTAACATTTAGAATGATATGTTTATTTCCACAAATAATAAGACAATTTTCCCAGAGCAGTGATTTCCAGGAAGCTTGCAAGTCAGCCCTAGCATGCCAACCAATTTTAGATAGGCAATTCAACATGTGGGTATGAACATCCTTCAGATCTGTATGGAATTAAATGACAAATAAATGGTCATGGCTCCAAACAAAATAATTAATTAACTCTGTAGCTTGATGATATAAACACCATCATCTCATTTTTTAATATGTTGAATAAACAGCAATACTAAAGCTATGGACTCATTTTCTGTGTTTACATTCCTATGTTTTGGGTAAAAAGTACTGTACATACCTAGTACATACATAACGATAGGGACTTGCACCAACTCCTACCTGTGACATCAGCCGCCATCAAACCTTCAGCTCTGATGACTTTCACCTGGAGAAATCCCACATCTTTTATGTTGTTAAATATCCGCAGTGGGCTCTGGAAAACCCAAACATGGGCATTAGGGAAAGAAACGTAAGGAAGCCTCAAAAATATGCTTAGAAAACACTAAATTTTCTCAGAATACTTCCTTGGGGGTCAAAGGGTCATTTGTGCTTTTCCAATACAAATTATACTTCCTATATCAGGAATAAATAGAAATGCATGTGCATGTGAGCGCATCCACACACACACACACGTGCACACATATGTAACTACTAATAAGTGGTTTTCTGGGGTAAAAATAAGACAGTTACTGACGATAGGTAACACTCGGTAGATGGTGAGCAATGGGCTGCAAGGCGGCTGTCTCCACGGCTTCTCTCAGTGTCTTCTACTAAAGGACCTCACAAATATTTCATTTGTAAATGTGATAGTTTGAACATGATAATGAATGATGTTAACTCCTGCATGAGGCAGGGTGAGTTATTGAGAAAGTCAACACTAACAGATTTTCCCACCATTTTATTCTTAGTGCTTAGATAAGGTGCAGGGTGAGTTATTGAGAAAGTCAACACTAACAAACAGATTTCCCACCATTTTATTCTTAGTGCTTAGAAAAGGTGTACATTATCCAAAGGCTTTGCTAATAGTTCATTCAAAGACTTACATAATTTTACAAAACTTTAAGGGACACAATTTTCAAAAGCAAATTAGATTGATAAAATAAATTCAAAGGCAGTGAGAAAATTGTCTTAAGTTTATATTTGTATTTGCTATAATGTATACAATTGTGGCGTTTTTGATGATAATAATAAAAATAAAATAAAAACTTGATTGTGATGCCTTGCTAAGCATAGCACTTGAAATAACTAGAGGAGGAAGGCTAACACAGTTAATGGCCAGTGCTTCTATTGAATAAATCAAAGACACTTAGTTTCTTACCATCTTTAAAATGTTTCATGACAAGGTAGTTTAATATGCTTCTGCATAAAATATTGTCTATCAAAAGTTGCTAAAATAAAAGCAATCCCATTAGTGTATTACTAGTGTGAGGGAACACACAAGCCAAAGCTTCTACAATGAGAACTTTATCAGTCCTGATAGCTAGTCACTATTTACACTGAAGCTATGACCTTGGCACAGTGAAGAGAAATGCAGATAAATGTGTAATCTCATAGAATGACTTTGTAAAAACAGCGTTCGGTCAGAAGATTAGCTCTTAATCTCTAGACACAAACAACTATTTATCACCAAAAATGTATTTGAAAGGCTCGTTTGACTGGATTTAGTAAAAATGCACTTGTCTCTCCTTTTAAATTCCTACAAATCAAACGTTTATCAATAGAGCAGGGCTGTGGTTCTGAGGCTTCAGGTGCGCAGCTTCCTACAGCACTGCTGAAATTGGGGAAGGGGCTCATCTCAGCGCTCACTCAATATATCAAACCGGCTAGGAATTCCTCCCAGTGATGGGGAGTAGTTTCATCAAAAGGCTCCAGTACTTATTTTCTTCATGAGCAATTTAAAACAGCTTCATGGTGACCGAAGCAAATACTAGGAGTCAGAATCATTCGCTCTGGGAAGCTGGCCGAACAGCCACGTTCGCACTGTCTTTGGGACTTCAGTTCTGGGGCTCTGCTCTGCTTCTGGAGGGGTGATTATAGTTTGAAGGTATCATTCTCCAAGTCACCTGACATTTGACAGTTTATTGCAAATTTCTACTGTTTAGGCCAGTGACATACAGATTATAATAAGAACTCAAAGAAAAAGCAAATAAATACCAGTTTAAAACTGTAATTTCATGAAAAGCTTTATCAAGGGATGTTCCTGTGTTGTTATTTATGGTTATTTTAGAAGGCCTCAAAACATGGATGGCTTTTGAAGCCAGACATTTCCATAGCAGAGGAATCCATGATTCGCTGTGAATCCTTTCAGCCCTCAATAGATGGGAAGAGATTGAAATGCTCTGGAGAGGAGGCCTCTTTATTTTTTTAATGAAAGGCTGTATAATATATTTTCTCTATGGCTGCATCAGCTGTCAGAGAGAGCATCGTGGTTCAGCTCTATTACTGGAGAGGCAATACCCCGTCCTATGGTACAGAGATGCTCGGAGGGGCCAGAGCTGATTGACAGCTTGTCACCGTGACGTCTTATTCCATCTCTGTTATGGAGAAAATTAATGTCACACCACCCGCCTTATGACTTGCTGTCATCTTAGAACTGCTCACCTTTTATCAATGCTCTAAATAACATTTCAAGCCCATCGTCTCACGGTGGACAATCCGGTCAAGGGACATTAAATCAGATGACTGTGAAATGTCATAATAAAAATGGAATGCTAACAACTTCTTCTCTAAACTAGCTCCTCTGGTTTTTAAACTGTGACAAGGAGGAGCAGGGGTTCAGCAAACCCGTTCTGAAAAGGTCAAATAGCAGCTCTTGGACTACTACCCATTACTACCCGTCCCAACTGACCTTCCCTCTGCCCCCCCAAGAAGAAAAGAACAGGGAAATGGAATTAGCCACCTTTTCAGAATGTAGTGATCAAACAGTGGTTCACTCAGGAATGTCTGTTTAATTTGTGGGGTTTCAGTACTGAACAATGAAAATTCTCTAGGGCTGTTTCATGTCAGAGTGAGGCAATTCATTACTTTTCCTATCCTGACCAGCACCAAACCTAAACCAAATCAAATTCTTAAGTTTAACTTCCACTTTAAACACACACACACACACACACACACACACACACTCACATACTATGTGTGCATTTTTAAAGGAAAACACAATAATAATCGGATGACCAGTGATCTCCTTTACATGTTTCATCAAAACAAGTTGCATATTAGACATTACAGAAAATTCACTCACTGCATAATACACAAAGTATAAAATACATTAAGGCCTCCAAGACATTGCTCTTTGTCCTTCTACTGTTAACACAAATGTAGCATGTCCCTGTTCTGTATCACCGCTTCTCAGCGAGCGTGTCTCGAGGGGGAGGATGAGAGTAGGTGCCTGAAATTTGGGGTTACAGAAAAGCACATTTCAACATGATTCCCCTTTCAGTGCATTGGGCAGAATTCAGCCTGGGAAGTAGCTGAGATGCCAAACATAACACTTTACGCTTAATTGAAATAACTGGCAATTTGGAAAAGATGAAAAATAAAGTATTCGTATTCTAAATGGAACTAGCTGACTAAAGAAACTCTATTCAACAGCAGTCAAATCAATCAATAATAGCCGGATTACTTCTAATTATGTAGACAGTAGTATCATCTTCATACATAGGATAATATTAAAATAGTGATCTAGTAACTACAGAATGTTAATGCCCAGATGAATTTTCATGTTAATATACCAATTAATTCCTTTCTGGTAGTTTTAACTCAGAAAGCTCATTTCCAGTAACTAGAGAATATACTTTTAGTGAAGTAGCAAAATTTGAAATAATTTTCATAATTGTAATTATATATTAGAAGATACTACACAATAACTTAGGCTCTTGGGTGGTTTTAAAATATACACTATTTAGCCTTGCTAAGTCACCTCTATTAAACTGTTTATGATAATACCATTGGTGGATGACTTGTACAAGCATTAGCAGACAGCTGATTCAGTGGAGATAGTGAGAATAAATTTGCTGAGGCACACATTCTGGTAATCTGTTTGAAGAATATTGTAGAGCATTCATACGGGCACTTCATGTCAGCTGCACAACCTGATAAGGTGCGTCTTTATTAAATTCAGTTACTGAAAGGGTGTCCGTCAGCAAATAGGAATGGTTTTTAAAAAGCCATTCTTTGTTGGTCGGAGCTCAGTTTCATGGCTGAGTGTCTAGAGGAGACGTCTAAACACCTGGCAGCACTGTACAATACCAGCTTTGTGATTTGAAGTGGGAGAGCCTTCCCTAGCTTCAGCAGCACCAAGGCGGTTACTTTTCCCAGCCGCCATCGAGAGACAAAGGTGGAGCAAGAGCTCCCCTCTCTGTTGATTCAAGACAACTACAAGATGCAAAATGTGCCCAGAAAGTTGCTGGGAAACAGGAAGATTCGACTATTTAAAGGACATAAAATTTGAAGATGGTGACTGTTTACTGGCACTCCATTCCACCCCAAACCCCACACTCGGACAGAATGAAGGGTCTACCTTTTGACTGCCTTTCACTTTCATACTGACATGATACTTTTCTGAGCTGTGAACATCACTCTGGATGTCCTTTAGCTCCCAGCTTCTCAGTATGCTAATAACCTTATTTTAGATTTAGTTCCTTTATGGAAAATTTCTCTATATGATAAAAATCACAAGGCAGAACCTTAGAATACAGAATGTGCTCAAAATGCATCCTGGGGATGACAGACATCAGCGGGGGCTGCATGGCAACCACAAGGGCCTACCCTCTGCTCCTCAAAACCTCCTCTGAAAGCCACTTGTCTTTCTGGGAACACTGTGCACAACCTCATCTAGTGACACATGGGTCAGGAAGGAAGAACATTGCATACGTACATATCTCTTTAAGATCTCCCCCCGCTCCTTCTGGTCCTCCAGGGAGTGGACAGAGAGGTCGGAGATACTGACTGTGGCCGAGGCTGTCAGAGTGACAAGCAGAACCAGGTGGCCCTCACCCTCTTCCAGCTGTAACTCCAGCTTGTGGGTTTGCTCCCTACTGAGAGACGACAGGTCTACCTGGCACCTAGAAACAAATGTTTGGAATTAGCAAACAGCGTTCTCACTACATCAAACAGATATGGGTTTGCTGGAGACCTGTGAAAGTTAAAGCAATAGAAAACCATCTGAGACAGTGTGAGATCAACTCTTCTCTTCACAAAATTCAGGCTCTGGATATCATAGAACTTTTAATTGCTTGTTTCCTGTAAGATATAAACTCAGGGAAAGTTGCACTATTATCTCCTCTGGTACTGTACTCATGAGTTGGTCTTCAGACCTATTCAGGTTGAAGTAGACTCCCAAAGCCTGAGTTTCCATGCTACTGTTGTCATTACGTGATTCCTCCTCCCAGTTCATAAATGCCACTGAATAGCAGCTACAACATTCACTGTGGAGAGGTTAAGTTTTACGTTTTTAAACTTATACGCACAGTGCGCTCACTAAAACTCAATGTGTCCTCTCAGGGCTGCACAATGTGGCAAACGCTGCTGCGTGTGCCACTCCTACAGTCCAAACACCTGCACTTTCCCCAAAAATGTCAGTTGATTTTGAGGAGGAGATAATACAGTGATCAGGCTAATAACCCCAGGGTGGGGGAAGAGGGGACAGGGATAAGGAAAAAACATTTCAAACAGGAAGTGGGTTGATAAAATGGCTCAGTGGGTGCTGATGTTGGTGTTTTGGACATCTGAGTTTCAACTCTGGGACCCACATGGTGGAAGGAGAGAACCAATTCCCACAACTTCCACTCATGTTCTGTAGCACACACACACAAAAAAAGGTGATGATTGAGAGATAGCCAATTACCAAAGTAAACGTTCTCAATACATCACAAAGGAGATGGGCACCTACAAGGGAAAGATTCATTCTTGCTCCCTTTAATTCCTCACTCTACCATCTGTTGCTTGGTTTCAAAGCTGTTTTTAAATAACGGCATAATTATAATAGTATCTAAAGTCTTCAAAGATTGTACCTGAATTCAAACATCTCTCTTGTGAGACTTTACAAAATGAACCAAAGTGTGACATTTACTTTTATTTTGTGCACAGCATTAACAATGACTATGACACAGAGGATGTGCTAAATTCTATTATTAAGGGAGTTAGAAACTAGTCTGTACAACTCTAGAATACACCTTCCAAATGCTAGAATAGATACCAGAAACCTTACTGACAACATTCAATTCAAAACACTAATTCTCCTTAATGCTAAAAAATTAAAATAAAAAGCTCACACAATATCAAATGCTTTATCTAACATTCTGACTGTAATTAGAATCAAGTTCTCAATAACACCTGGAGTAAACTGAACGTTAAGACACATTGATGAAAAACGATCAGTCAACAGCTCTCTCTGATGAAAGGAGGAGCATGAACATGGTTTAGAGACCTCTCCAGCTCTGGCACAGCGCCTGGGCCACAGTGTCCGGCCTTCCTGGTTGTGACTACCTCTCCAGCTTGGGTCAGGAGTGTAATACTAGGTAACAAAATGGGGATTGTGATCCAGACAGAATGTTGGCTGGTAGAGTTGGAACCATGAGGGCTCTTTCATTCACTTTGTTCCTTTCTGCAGCCCATCCCCAGCTCAGTTTGATCACGTCTTTCCCAGACCCTTCCTTCCATTAGCCTTGTGTAGGGTGCTGTATTGTCATACAGAGAACCCTGGAGTACACTGAAGCCTCCTGGTCGCTTCCCTTTCAAGCTCATGACCACTTTGCACAGGCTGTGTACATGCTTCGGCTTCCTTTCAGAGTCTTCGCAGGCAATGCTTCAGAGCTGGGAAAGTGCTCTCAAGAGATTTCCTCTGGAAAGTGCAAACTGGCAACTTTTAGATGGAATCACAGCCACAGGTTTATTGTTTGTGTGTGTGTGCACACATGCATGTTTGTGCATGTGCATGTGATTGTATATGTGTGTTGTGCCAATAAAAGTTCAATTCTAGTACAATAATTTTGAATAAAGAACACATATTTCCTGAACTATTGAATATCACCAACTCTTCCTGTAAGTAAGCAGCTGGCCTACTTCACTTAACATTTCACTTTATTATTCTACTTGTTATGATAGGTATCAAGAGTTTGGTAGTCCTGCAGTCTCCTACACGCCAATGAAAAACTGAGGAGCAGGGAGGTCAAATGACCTAAGTGAAGATACACAGTCATGACCAGAGTCAGAGCCAGTCCCTGGGCCTCTGAAATGGAAGGCCTAAGCATTCTTCTCTCCAAGACTGTCACTGAGAAACAGCATTCTTGGAGGAAAGTGTGCAGTTAGCAATGGTTCTCAGAGATGGTCAGATGTTTCAGTTACAGGAAACATCTTCTTTTCCACGTATATAACTGTGTTGTTTTTATTTCAATGCTTTATAGATTAGGAACTTAACTATGCTTGTTCTTATAAGACAAAAACACTTCACAAATTCAGATTTAAAAGCTATGATACTAGTAAAATTTAAACTGGATAAATTTACAGAAATGTTGTTTCTTCATCAATGGAAACTTCAGTATTGAATATGCTTACAGGAAGAGCCATGTGTAGTGCTTCAGCATTTTTACTGTCCTAATATTAATATAGAGAAAAATAATATGCTGGATGCGGGAGTGTTAAATGTTAAAACATGGGAGGTTTCATTCAACTGTGGCTACTCAGACATCTTATTTATCTAAAATTCTGCTCAGGAATAAGAAGCTGTTTTAAATGTCAATTTTGCCGTGACTTCGCCAAACTGTCTTGTTAATTTGAAGATAAAGTTTTCATCACAGTTTCATTGCTGAGTATCAAATCAAGTGACTGCTGGGATAAATGTAGAAGAAGAATTCTCCATTCCCTTTTAGCTTCTGAACAAATATGTACAAAGACAGAACCCTTGCGGCATAGTCTACTGCCCTGGAACATAGCGCTAACTGGTGTGGGATGAAGCGCTTGCATGTGGCTCACCTGCACTGTAAATCCCTCACAAAGGAAGAATTCATCACAGATGAACTATAGAAATAAGAGATTATCCAGGGGACCTAGGCATACAGAATATGCCTTTTAAATATGAAAATGCAAAATTATTTTTTAAAAAGCAGTAATGTAAATTCATGAACTCCAGAAATACTTGGCAGAGATGACGAACCCAGAGTCATTTTCTCATTCCAGGACTCTGTTTCCACTAATTAGCTGTGTGACCTTTTCCAAGACAACTTTCCCACCTGAATTTCACTTTTCTCATCAGCAGTTATGAGATAATTGAACTAGATGAACTCTGAGTTTTCAGAATCCCCAATCTCACAATTTGTGATAACTCTATCCATGTTTACACTTGTGTCTTTCTTTGCAATTCTACAAACTAAAAACCTAAAAGAGTGAGTTTATCTTATAGGTAATGAAATATTATTCCTTATTCATCTTATAAAACAAAACAAGCAAAAGACCCTTGAAAGGCTGTGTAAAAAGAAATCTATATAATTTAACTTTGCACTGTATTGCAAGCAATATCGTGCTGTGCCTCCAATATCAGCATGAAGGATGTCGAAAGAAGGCACTGTAAAACCTTCTCTTTGGCTCAAAAATAACTCTCTTTGCATGTGTTTTTTAGCAGGAATCTACACGTATGGTTCAAATATTTATTTAAAGTATCTTATTTCCCTGGATTCTCCAGGAGCCTTGCTATCCAGGAGCTGAACCACTTGCTTTGACTAAGATGTGTCATCAATTTTGTGCCTCAAGGGGCTGCTCTTCACACCAGCACCCTGATCAGCCACTGTACCCGAGTCCTCACGGGTCCTGTTCACACCAGCACCCTGACTGGGCACTGTACCCGAGTCCTCACAGGTCCTTTTCCCACCAGCTGTCATCCTTTGCTTGCTTAAATAGACTGGGTACTCTCCTTGGCCATCACTGTATGTTCAGGTCTAGCATCCACACACCTGACTTTGTGACTTCTGCATTTGTATGCAGAGCCACACTGCAGGATGCCATATTGCTCTCAGAACCTGTCAATGGAGCCCCATGAAAGAATGCAGAGGTTGGTTTCCAGTGGAGTGAACTTTGAACAGGAAGTGGGAAGATACCTTCTAATATCTCCTTCCCGCTGACTATTCCAAAATACAATCAGATCTTATTGCTTGTCTGCAGATGGCCATGACCTATGCCTCCTAAGCAGCCTGTCCCTGATACACAGAAAACCGGGAACATATTGGCAGCATATTACGTTGTGTTGTGTGCCAGGGCTCCTCCTTCTTCGTCTCACATCTTGCTTTATGGAAATATACCTTCCAGTAAATCAGCAACACCCAATTTTTGCCTCTGAGTTTGTTTCTGGAGAAACCAGGCTAAGGTGAAAGGTGTTGACAGTTTATCCACACTGCCAGTTTTGGATGTTAAATACTTGACTTGACTATGTCCCTCTTCCTATTTCCCTCTCCCTAAGAAATATACCGAGCAACCCGACAAGGCCCTCACTAAGCCATTATCAGCCTGTGTGTGACTTGTTTGTGCCATATCGTGTGACTCCAGGCTGCCCCTAACTTTCACCAGCTTCTGTGGGTTTGGATGAGACCTCTTCCCTGCCTGAGACCACAGTCTCCCTCTCCTTATTTGGCTACCTTCTACTAATCCTTACTGAAAAACTTTGCAATTGTTTCTCTTCATGTCCTGAAATGTATGTAGGGAGGGGTGATATCCTGTCCTTTATAGCACCTAGACTCTATCTAGGGCTTTACAAAAAAAATGTCATCTCAGAGAGGCCAAAAAGAGTCACCTGTAGGGACAAGGTTTCATCATGGCAAGGCCAAAATTAATGCCCAGTGCTCATTCTGATACATTGGTACCATCTACCCAGAAAGTGATCCACATCCTCCCTCGCTCCCTCCCTCCCTCCTTTCTCCTTTCTTCTTCCCCCTCCCACCTTCCTTCCCTCTTTCCTTTTTCCTTCTTTCCTTTTTCCTTTCTTCCATTATCCCCTTCCTCCCTCTCTCCCTCCCTCCCTCCATTCCTCCCTCCTTCCTTCCTTCTTTCTTTCCTCTCTGTCTGTCCTTCTTTCTGTTTGATTTATTTATAGCACTCATCTCGCTCACTCACTCACTGACTCACGCGTTTGTCCAACACTCTCCGATTTCTCGGGGTCACCTATTTTAAATCTAAGTTTTCCTGTCTTTATTTCTTGAATACCAAATACCCACCAGCTTGGTATTAATGTGAAGAAGGTTATTTGATTTCAGAGTACATACATGTTCAAGGGTTCACAATGCTGAACTGAAACACTCATTTGTATTATGATATTAAGCAAATCATTTAAGCTTCTTGTGTTTCATATTTAATTTATTTTGAGATGCGGTTCTATATGTAGTTCTGGCTGCCTTGGAACTTGTTATGTAAACAGGCTGGCTCAAACTCACAGATATCTACCTGCCTTTGCCTCCCAAGTGAGTGCCGGGGTTAAAGGTGAGCACCATCACTTCCAGCTCAGCTTTCCTTACTCGCCAAATACAAATTCAAGAGAAAAACAGTCTCTCTTAGCTGGAGCTGTAAGAGCACAAAAATCAAAGAACTTTGAAAAGTTACAGCGCTCTCTAGTTACATCACCACTCCACTTTAGTTTTGACTTTGAACTACGTATACACCAATCAATCAACTACTATAGTAGTCAAAACAGAACTAACACTGAGGGGGTTTCAGAGGCATTTTGCTGCATTCCCAAAAATGAAAAAATTGAAGTTCAGAGATCAAAAAATTTGAATCATGTTTCCTAACTTCTATATCAGAACTGAAATATATAACATATAAAATATATGTTTGGATTCCTTAGCCATATGAAAGAAAGATCACGCATCTTAAATACTGTTTTACCTGAGAACTGGTAAGGAAGGAGAAACTGGTTCCCCTCACTTTTATCCCCCATACCTTGCCTCAGCTGCTCTTTATTGACGATGGTCAATATTTCTTCCAGGATGAAATAACCTTATGGTTAGCATCCTTGGTGTGTTGGAGTGAGGCTCCAGGGGTACAAGAAGTAGGCATGGAGCTCTGGGTATACACACTGACCCACACTGATTGTGTAACAGGAAGATACAGAAGGCACCAAGCAATCAGCAGTGATGCTAGTGTGTACTGAACTCCAGGTCCTACAGGCCTTAGCAAGTGGATTTGAGAACTATATAATCTAGTTTTAGCTAAGTTAATTCTCTCAGAATCCACAATTAGCTTAAAAATACCCTTGTTAAATAACTGTGAATTGAAGATAATGCTAATTGAACACGCACAAGAGAGCATCTATGTTAAAAATCTGGAGGACACTTTCACTCCTACTTATGGTCTGTGTCAGACACACTGAGTCATGAGTCACTGGTGATATAATCATACCTACAAAGAATTCAGCCAAAATAATCCAAATTATCAAGCATAACATTTTCAACAGGAGTTTATATAAATTTTCTTTAACAATGAATTTCAAAATGTTGTTTATACCCTGAAATACTGGCTAAAGATATTTTGAAGCCATCATGATTAGCAAGATATTTAAAAATAAACCTTCCAAAGAAGAGGGCATGTCTCTAGGATTTCCTTTGGTGGGAGGTATTTGAAAAACAAG
Source organism: Ondatra zibethicus (assembly GCA_004026605.1). Classification (NCBI taxonomy): domain Eukaryota; kingdom Metazoa; phylum Chordata; class Mammalia; order Rodentia; family Cricetidae; genus Ondatra; species Ondatra zibethicus. The sequence continues at coordinate 91,632 of PVIU01007359.1, forward strand.
AGTTTTACATACTTTTTTTTAAAAAAAAACAAGTATTCAGTAAGCTATATAAAGCTTTAAAATGTCTTAATATGCAACAACTACTTCATATTACTATAACCAATGGTCTATAAAATATTATAAATTCTTATATTTGGAATAGTATATATCAAGCTTTGGAATATTAGCAATGGAACGAACTTAGCATGGAACTGCTGAAGTGTCTCCAAGTTCATGATTATTCAAAACTTTATCTCTACCTCAGACACAAAATAAGAAAGAACATGGCTGAATTCCTGTTGTCCAAAGTTACTGTGGTTCAGTGCAGAGATTTTTCTGTCAGAGCATACATTTGTAAACTTGTAAAATTCATGGCCTTGAAGGTAAACTATTGAATCTTCCACATGTAGTGGTACCCAAAAATGATACCAGAAACTTTGTCCATTAGTTAACAAATATTAAAATAGGCACATATTTAAAACTTTCAGGAGGAAACAATGACGTATGAACAAAAGATTAAAATTAATTTAAATGCTGCCTGTATTTCTAAGGAAATATCTTATTCCACAAATCTTCAGATAGGCAATCAGCAAAAGTATCATGACAATAAAAAAGTCATTAGTTTAGAAATCTTTGTGCTTTGCAGTTAATGGTTCATGTGGGTTTGCTCTCTTATGTGTGTAGAACACAAAGGTCGTGGTACATGTGGGTTTGCTTTCTTATGTGTGTAGAACACAAAGGTCGTGGTTCATGTGGGTTTGCTCTCTTATGTGTGTAGAACACAAAGGTCGTGGTACATGTGGGTTTGCTCTCTTATGTGTGTAGAACACAAAGGTCGTGGTACATGTGGGTTTGCTCTCTTATGTGTGTAGAACACA